>JAJOZX010001629.1:272500-417500 GCA_023014485.1 Bathynomus jamesi
AAAACTTGTCAAAACGTGGTATCAGAAAAAACTTAATGAGATTCTCTGTAAAATGGGACAACACTGGAATTTCTACACTTCATGGTTGACTTTTAATAACAGCCAAAAATTGTACAGATAATTCTCGGACACCCGGTATATATATATATATATATATACACACACACGTGTGTGTTTCATAACATGAGGGACACACTTTCTGGATAGATTTCAGGACCTGAAAACTGAAAAAAGTTTATATAAACATATGCCCAAAATCGCTTTGTTTCCGAGTTACAGCCCGTTTTGTGTTCCAGCAGTTCTTTCCGCACACTGTTTACAAACACTGCTTGCTGACAATGTTTGTGTGTGTGTACGAGACTTATTTCATGTATGGCCTTGCCGACTGTAATGTTTGGTACAATCTGATGCTTCAATATCATTGAATGTAGAGCTATCAGTTAGTCAGAGGTGCATCACGGTGTTTCGCTGTTCGTATTCGTAACTCCTTATGGTGAATAAGTGCAGTTCAGTGAGAAAAAAAACCTTAAAAGTTTTTTCAATGATAGTGTGCATTTGAAGTGAGAATGGAGGCTTATTCAAACAGAGAAATGGCAGGCATGCATCTCATGTATGGACTTGCTGAGTGTAATGCGGTTGCAGCAAGAAGTTTGTATGCAGAAAGGTTTCCGAATCGCCATCTGCCAGATAAGAAAACTTCCAGAGAATAGACGAGTGTCTTGGTGGTACAGGATCATTCAACAAGCCAGTTTCAGATGGTGGTAGACCAATCAGCGCCAGAACTGTTGGAGGAGCGGGTCCTGAATCGTGTGGAGGAACATCCTGGTGTCAGCACCTGAAGGATAGTAGCAGCAGAGGATGTAGGAAACAACTGTGTGAAGAATTTTACGGGAACAGCAGCTTTACCCGTATCACATTCAGAGAGTAGAAGGCCTTACTGAAGCTGATTTCGCACCACGAGCGGTTTTTTGTACTTGGTTCCTTCAACAATGTGCTCACGATCCTCTTTTTCTATCCTCCATGTTGTTTTCTGAGGCTGCCTTCACAAGAAATGGCGTGATCAATTTTCAGAACATTCATCACTGGAACGAAGAGAATCCGCAAGCCATCATCCAGTCAAGGCACCAACAATAATTTAGTATCAATGTATGGGCAAGATTTATTGCCGACAACTTAAGTGGTCCTTCTGTTTTGCCTGGATGATTAACAGGAGAATCCTATTCCAATTTTTTAAGGAATGATTTACGCGATTTACTAGATGAAGTTACCTCTTGGTGTCTGATGTCGTATGTGGTTTATGCATGATGGTGCTCCGCCTCATTTCAGTCGAGTAGCCAAAGACTATTTGGATGACCATTTTTCCCTGATAAATGGATATGCCATGGAGGACCCATTGCGTGGCCTGCTCGCTCCCGGACCTGAATCCACTCGATTTTTACTTGTGGGGTAATCTGAAATACATCGTTTACGTCACATCCATTCACAACGTTGAAATGCTTCGCCAACGTGTAAAACGAGGGTGCCAGAAAATCTGAGCAATAGCTGGAATGTTTGAACGCGTCAGGCAGTCTATGATGAGGCGTGTTCAGGCATGTATTTAAGCGCAAGGCGGTCATTTTGAGCATTTCCTTTAAAGGTAAGGCAGATACTTGCTGGAACACACAACGGGCTATAACTCAGAAAGAACGCGATTTCGGCGTATGTTCATATAAACTTTTTTCATTGTTTTCAAGTCCTGAACCCATCCTGAAAGGGCATCCTACATATTATGAAATACCCTGTGTGTGTGTGTGTGTAACTGAGGGGTTAGTTCAATAGTGATTTAACTGCAATTTTTAAAAAATTCCTTTACCCCCATGATGCACTTGGATCAATTGATAGTAGTTATAGATAGTGAACACTTGGTCAATAGCGAGCAAAATCCTAAAATAAAGAGACCCTCCTGTAAAAGATAACATTAAAAAGTTTTTATTGATTTTCCCCAAATCTAATTTTCAGTTTGATCACTAAACTAACCCCTCTAAGTAACCTCAAAATCAGAAAGCTTTTTCGAGGTCAGAAGCGAAATTATTCCACTCCATTTAGTTTATATATAGAACATCGACTTAATAATCTACCTGAAGAACCTTCTTGCCTATGTAAATGAGAATTAAAGAAGTGGGAATGGTGCAGTAGAGTATATATGATAGCCACATCCAAGGACTGTCATTGGTGAACTTCCGGATTTTACCCCACAAAGTGGTCTGGTGCAAAATATTTTAGTGCATTATCTACAACTATGAATTACTATTAAAAATATGGTGTCAACTTTATGAAATTAAATAATTTGTGGTAAATACGCCTCAGTACGATTTGTGGTCTTAAAATGTTATGCGTGCAATTTTCCAATTTTGTTGATGCCAAAAACGATGAGAAAACTGAGCACCAGAGAATAACTAGAGTTAAGCAGTGAGGTAATGCTCTTCCCTCAAGTTGATTTTTTCACCAGTGCAGAAAGAGAATGAAGAACGCAACAAGAGATAAACACACAACGACGTACAAAAGCCAGAACCAATCCATTCTGTCGAGCCATCGACCCCATGTTTTAAGATAGTACTTCTACTGCCACAAAAATCGCCATTTGAAAATTTAAAATATTAAAAACAAATTTTAAACGTTAACTGCACTAAAAATAGCTTTAAATTACTTAAAACTTGACAAAAAATATCAGACTAATGGCATCAATGAAAATTTATTAACTTAATTTGTACCCTGTCAGAAGAGAAACAACAATAGGGTCAATCAAAGCTTGTCACTCCTCAATCTAACGGAAACATGAAAGGTACAGTGATTTTATATATATATATATCAAAGCTATTGACTTCTCCTTAGGGAAACAGAGCTTACAGATGAAAAGAAGGACGAACACAACAGCAAACATTTTTGTTTGTTTTTTATACTTCAGATGTTTCGACAAATCTTTTGTCATCATCAGTGAATTACAAGTCTTAAAACCTTAAAACAAAAATAAGAACAATGAAAATTACGTCAATACAAAAGAAAATTGAAATAATTAAAATTACGTCAATACAAAAGAATATTAAAATAATTAAAATTACATCAATACAAAAGAATATTAAAATAATTAAAATTACATCAATACAATTTAAGAATATTAAAATCATTAAAATTAAATTAAATTAAAATTACCTCAACTGGTTAATACACAATGTTTATGTCAACCTCCATATTTGGCAGAAACAGAGAAAACTGTATGGTTAGTTAATTGGAAGGTATGATATGTCTATGAAAGTTGGTTGGTTAGTTAGAAGAGCTGTAATTTGTAAGATGAACTATTGTTGTTAATGGAGGGTTTGTTTCTATAGATGTACAAAGATTCTAAAATTCAGAGTTCTGTAAGGTTATTTGATCTAGTCAGAATTTCAAACTGAGTTTTGTGAAGGGGTTTGGTTGTTTTCATTATTATGGTTTCTAATTGCAGATTGTGGTGGGCTACTGAGGGGACGGTTGGTACGGACTGATAAGCCCAAATGTTGAGAAAGGCATACCTCCAGCTGGAGTTGAGTACTGCCAATATACACAGCCTTACAGCTGTCGCACATGTATTTATAAACAACATTACGGCATACAGTTTTGGGGAATTTGTCTTTGAACTTTAAAAAAAAATTTGATAATTTAAGTGGGTTGACGAGGGCAAATCTAAAATTTATTTGGGGATAACTAGACTTAAGCAGTTTGGACACCACCTCAAATCCGCAATGATAAATAACCATAAAAAGGTAATTTAATATATCTGGTTTCTTTCTGTACTGTGGTTATGGGGAGTTTAGTATTAAAAGTGTTATTTAAAAATTTCTTTAATTGGTTGTCAAAAAGATTAGAAGGGTAGTAATTATAGTATGGTAACTTGTTAATAATGTTACTATAGCACTAATCTTATATTTATAAAACATACAACTTAAATAATTGGTTCCCAAACCAGTAAAAGTGTTTTCTAAATAGTGAGGTCTGGAACTTGTTATTAGCCTGTTTAACTAGAACATCCAGGAAAGGTAAACTATTATTTGTTTCATTTTCACATGTGTACTTAATATTACTATGTTGTTTATTTAGATAATGAAGAAAAAGTTGTGTGTGAAGGATGTTTAAATATTAAGAAAGTTTGAAATTCTAACTAGGTCCAATAACCTTACAGAACTCTGAATTTTAGAATTTTTGTACGTCTATACAGTAGAAACAAACCCTCCATTAACAACAATAGTTCATCTTACAAATTACAGCTCTTCTAACTAACCAACCAACTTTCATAGACATATCATACCTTCCAATTATCTGACCATACAATTTTCTCTCAGTTTCTGCCAAATATGGAGGTTGACGTAAACATTGTGTATTTATCAGTTGAGGTAATTTTAATTTAATTTTCTTTTGTATTGATGTAATTTTCATTATTCTTATTTTTGTTTTAAGGTTTTAAGACATAATTCAGTGATGATGACAAAAGATGTCAAAATGTCTAAGTATAAAAAATAAATGAAAATGTTTGCTGTTGTGTTGGTCTTTTTTTATATATATTACTGCGCAAAAGTAGGAGATCACCCGACACTATCATGCAAATATCGATATGGATTCAGTAAAGTAATTTTACCAATTACAATTCATTTATTCTCTCTGAATAAAATGTAACTGTGCCTTAACTTACCCCAAGAAAGCTGTAGTACACTTTCGTAAAATATAACCATTTGGTTTTGTTATTGCATGTATGTTAAGTTCATAATCAGGTGCTTCATAAATACATTAATCAATATTGTCTGAGAAGAGCAAAGCAGCAAAACTTTTTATGTTAATGAAAGTTAGTATTTCACTCTATGAAACATCAGATCCAATTTCTTTGCTGATGAACTTTAGTAAATACATTTTTCTACTTCAAAACATGAATTATGGCTCGAAAGAGCACTATTTCGCATGAGATAAAGTATATGACTATTTTTTTTATATACCCAAATGTACTCTCCCACCGCAGTGAGGTCATGTCAGAAACAATCCTCAATCACTCACATTCACTTCATCAGCTGACATGACAATGCACCTGCCTCAGGGCAACATTATCCACATCCCAGTCCAGCCCTGCAGACTACCCCATGGTTTACCCAGACCACTTCATACATCCTGAGCTGGCACAATGCCAGCCCATCGCCACTCCATATACCACATAGCTCCACTTTTTTCTATCTAGCGTGCATCTTTCACCCCGCCCCCAGACGTCCAGGCCCCGCTGACCCAAAGCCCCCCTCACCCCCATCCTTCCATCTCCTCCTCAGTTTACCCCTCCAACACACAAATCCTCTTTAGCATCCTTCCCACATGCCCAAACCATTTTAACACCCCTCATCTACTATCTCTACAAGACTTTCAACTCCCACAACTTTCATTTTAATTGGATTGTCCTCGGCAAAAAAGCAATGTATTTTGGAAACTAAGTGATTGTGGATTTATGTTCACAGGAATTTTTTTCTTCACTTTGATGTCCTGAATATGTATACTAATTTATGAAAATTTGATGACACCCTGTATATATAGTGATCATGGAACATACTTTATCTCAGAGAAATCTTTAGTGCTTTCCAAATTTAATTATTAACTACGGGCAGTATGAACTTATTCTGGTGTTGGCTTACTATCTGCCAAAATGAAACTTCCAATGTATGAATAGGTTAACCCCTTTTTTATAATGTCGCTATTCAGATAAAACTTCCATCTTGAGCAATGTGTGTAAAACATGTTATTTTATTTTTTGCATCACCAGTCAGCCTCCAGGCCTGTGTTAAAAATAATTCCTAGAATAGTGAAACTAGTGTAATTATTTAACTATACCACACTTCCAAATTTATTAAATTAGTGCATTAACTTGCATTCATGAAACTTGGTAATATTATTGTGGAAGGATGTTAGTTTTTTTCTCCCTCAAGCACCCACGTTCAAACGAAAGTCACCTAACCCCAATCACCCTATGATTTCTTATAAATGAAAACTAAAAGCATCAATTGGACATGGAACCCACTCCATTTCTACCGAAATGATTGGGGTTGTGATAAGAAACTACATTGCCAAGAATCAAAGTAATTTCGCAAAAGGAACGACACTGCGCATACTATGTTCCCGTAAAAGTAACCTCCCATC
Organism: Bathynomus jamesi; assembly: GCA_023014485.1. NCBI lineage: Eukaryota > Metazoa > Arthropoda > Malacostraca > Isopoda > Cirolanidae > Bathynomus > Bathynomus jamesi. The sequence goes on from JAJOZX010001629.1 coordinate 278,681, forward strand.
CATCCACGATTATCGTGTGAAGTCCCATGAACACATTGATTTTGATTTTTTTTTGAAAGAGTGGCACAGTTAAAGCATCCTGTATTAATTTTTCTAAATATTGCAGTTGAAAACAAACCAAAAACTCTGTGAACTTTGTAAATTCAAGAAACCATTAGTGCTGACTACATAGTATATTCAACAATCGTAAACTAACTTCTCAAATACCATTCTCTCTCTCCCTGATTCGCTATTTTTAACAAATGAAGTTTTTAAAATTCTTTTTACTTTTATCTTATTCATTAATCAACTGTTTTACATTCACTGAAATTATCCTGTATACTGCATTAGAAATCACTTAATATAATTTTGTTAAATGTTTAATTACCATACCTGTCCTTTATCCAATTTTGCAATTTTGAGACCAAATGTTTCAGTTGCAATTTGATGCGCTTCATCAATGTTGTCCGAGATGAGGAAGTTGTCAAAATAGATTCCATCTGACATTGACCACAATTCAAGGCCAATAGCACCCTACATAAATAATAAAATGAATTAAAGATGGGTCTGATGATAAAATTCTAATAATTGCATTATAGTCAGAATGACATTCAGTGAGAGAGAGAGAGACTTCGGACACTTACAATCGTGGTCATCTTAAATGGTTCAAGATCTTCAAAGTAATCAGGGTTATGTACTTTGCGGGGAGTCCACTTTCCTTTGTAATTGGGATTATCAATCATTGGGAACTTCCACTTTCCTTTGTAATTGGGGTTGTCAATCACAGGCGTTTTCCACTCGCCACAGCCTGGGACCCCCTCACACTTAGTATTAGGTACAAGAGGAGCTTCCCATTCCCCATCCATCTCTTCATCCCTTCAAAATTATACCATTATTAAAAATAATAGCTAATACTGCCTGTGAAACCAACCCATAATGAATCTAATCCTACTTTAGCAGTCTTTATATTATTACTCGTAGAAACGTGCCTCTTGTAAAAGGCCTTTATGCTTTACACAAATTTATTTTGTGTAATACTTTGAGCAAAAACTTCAAGCACCCCTCATAAAAATGTTGCCATTGTAAACTGACTAAATCAATTACGAGGGTCAGTACGAAAGTAATGCCTCTTATTTTTCAGTTTATATTTGCCACATATGTATGCATATTCCCTGTAATTTTAGTTGTAGCTATATTTAGTGAGAAGTAAAATAAGAGCAGACATGCAAACCCTATGCTTTAAAAAAAAAAAAAAAAAAAAAAAAAAAAAATCACACTTCAAATACATTATTATAAAGGTATTAATTAATTGCTTGAAGTGCTTGTATAATGCACCTTGAGCTTTCAACAATAAAGAATTACTGAATTGTGCTTCATAACATTTCTGTCCCTGGCTTTGGAGTGTCACTTTTTGGACCATGAGGTTTGACAATGTATTGATGCCCATATTATCTTATATCTTATAAGATCTTATACACTTGAATTAAGTTGCCTCTCAAAACCCTTCTTTCTGGTTTCATCGTAACTAGTTCATTTTTTCAATATCAGGAAATTGGGTAAAAAAAACAGGTTTTTGACTCCTGCCAGGAGTTTTGAATTTGGTACAAAAAACAGGAGGGTTGGCATGTCTGTAAGAGGCATTACTTTTGTACCACCCCTTATACATTGGACATATTCATATGTCCTATATCTGGACAAAATAATGGCACTATCCTAAGAATGAAAAACAAGAACTTTATGTTAAGTGAAGCATATTTCTCAAATAATGAGGGTTGTTTCTAAAAATCAACATTTAAGAATTTATCAAGATTTAAATAATGTGCTTCAAAACTAACCAGTCTTCAGGTTTCACTGCTTCTGGATCTGGAATAAGTTCTGGTTCATCATCCAGCCATCCATCCGGTTTAACTGCAAACTGGTCAACAATTTGCCTCGGAGCATCTTCATCCCAATCATCAGGCTTGACAGCATTAGGATCAGGGATTTTCTCTCTCTCATCCCAATCACTCGGTTTCATGTCATTTGGATCATCAATCTCCCTTGCAGGGTTTACAGAAGGGGTGAAATCCTCTAAGAGATGGCCCGAGTTAATGACCTAGTAACAAAATGTTAATTACTAATAGCATAAATGACAAGGAAAAATTAATTGCTTAACATATAATTTAGAGAAAAAAGTATACAACCAGAATTACTACATAAATTTACAAAGTTCCATTGGCATAGCTTTACTAAATAGGCTTTGTTTAACAAACTGCTGGAACTTGTCTGTAGGACTAAGGATACAGTATGGTATTACTGGGTGGATGGGTTGAAACTGGTAACAATTATTATTTTAAATAAAGATGGAGGAGGGTGGAGTTGAATACGGAGTTGTGCTCAGTTACCTCATGGTCTAGTAACATTTCAAAGGTGTTATCTGGGCGCAGAATCAAAGTATACAAATGAGGACTTTTGTCCTTGAATGGAGCTTCCATTTTTTCTTTCGGTCTCTGTAACAATAATAATAATATTATATATCAGTTCAGTATCCTAAGTCACTCTAGGAAAAATGTTTGTAATTTTTTTAAAATTCTATATTCTTATGTAGGCCTAAATGTGATTAGCTTCAAGCAAGTTTTTCTTTTATTTAGTTGGATTTCAATTTGCAAATTTTTATTTAAAATTTTTAAGTGTACCATTTCTGTGAAAATGTCTGAAGTGTGCAAATGAAACATTAAACTGGAAACCAACAAAGCAGTAACTTTGTTTTATTGAAGAACAGTCCTCAAGATGGGCTCTTAGTTGAAATATATTTCGAACCTTAGAGGCCATAATAATAATAATAATAATAATAATAATAATAATAATAATAAAGGACAAACCTGTTATCAAAAAATCCTACTCAACTAAGCATATCATTTCAAAACTATCATTACATTTAACAAATGTGTGCACTGAACTTTATTACTTTTAATAATAATTAAGCTGAAAAGATTTGTTTCACTTAATTGGAAACTTTCCAATCTTACTAGTTTGTGTAATTAATTAATTAACAACAAATATGCAGAGCAGTGCAAAAGTCAGGAGTCAAAGAAGCCAGAGAGAATACATCTTTTCTGTTCTATGGCCACAACTATTTTTAAATAAAAATTACAACCTATAAATTAAAATCTTTTTACTACAAAAGTAATTTAGAAATAGTGGCAGCGATAGAATGGAAAAAGATTAATTCTCTCTGGCTCCTTTGACTCCCGACTTTTACACCACCCTGTATTTACAAATATTAATAATGATAAATTATTTACAAGTGATTTTTCATTTTCACTTTCTAGTGCTGAGCTATAATTTTCTAACAAAAACTAGCTGTTAATATGTGGAATCTTGTACAATAATAATGCCAATATTATTTAAGGGTTTTGGACAAAACATGGCAAAAACTTCACTTCTGACAGTTTCTAAACTACACTCTTATAGTCTCTTTCCTCTTCTTCCTTTTCTTTCATCTTTTCTATCTGGTCACAGATTATGCATAGTGTTTGATGGTCTTGTCTCTTGACTCTCACTCCATCAACTCTTTCTTTTCTACATTACTCTCTCTCATGAACTCAATAGGTTAGCTCTCAGGCAAAAAGGCTAGGCTACCAGAAAGCTATTATTCCAGCCAGGCACTTTCACCAATAAGCAATCAACCATCATTTATAAAAGCCATATTCACTCTCAGATGGATAATTGACCTCATATCTAGGTTGGGTGTGGAGAGGTTGCTCTGAAACAACTTTATAATATTCAGAGACAAACTATGAAAGTAATTAACAAAGTAAAGTTTTATAGCTTTCAGCAATGGGCAAAACCTTTCACTTTCCATCTACTAAGAATGTATTTTAGATTATCTAGTCATTACAATGGGGTATTTAGAAGCTGTACTGTATTTATAAGGTAGGTTGAACCTTGCTAATAAAACCACAAGGTCTAAAACCCTTCTGTAGTGCTGTTTGCATTATTACATATTTCCACTAGGTTAATTAGAGAGGTTAATCCAATCATATAAATGCAGAAATTTTATACCCCTAAGTAACAGTTGGGTGACTTTTAAAAAGACACTTTGCAAAGTTTAGTAAAAATGTCAGAATGCTATACCCGCTACTGAGAGATGAACACGTGCCCCTTGGGACTAAGAAAATAATCTTTGAAACAGTTTTAACACCAATACTGATTTATGGGTCAGAACACTGGAAAATGCACATGGCAGATCAAAGCAGAATTCAGGTGGCAGAAATGAGACTGCTGAGGACTATTCTGAGAAAGATGCGGAGAGATAGGATAAGGAATAAAGAAATAAGAGCCAATGTGGGAGTAACACCAATTCTGAGAAAAATTGACGTTGCCAAACTGATGTGGTTGGGCCACTTGGAGAGAATGGAGGAGGAGAACTGTGAGGTGCTGGGAGTGGAGACCAGAGAATGGCAGAAGACTGCAAGGATGACCAAGAAGGAGATGGAGGGATGAAGTGGAGGAGAGCTTGTGAAGATATGACTTGCCCAGCATGCAAGAGCTCGAAGAAACAGGAGTGCTGCTGGACAGGATGGAGTGGCGAACGAGGCTGGCTCCACTGACAGGCTGACTAGCCTACCTGGGAGCTGAAGAATTGAAGAATTACCAATGATCTGAAACACTTATGACTGTATCAATGAACTTAAAGTACCTTGTATAAAATGCATGCAAGTGAATCTCTGAATTCTAGCTGAAAAAGTAATTTATTAATTATTCCAATGTATACTTCGTGGCTTTTGTCTAGCTGCATGAATTTATATATACAGGGTGGTGCAAAAGTCTGGACCCATAGGCAATTTACTATATAAAAAATATCTTTCGATTTTTATAATAGTTTTTATAATTTAATTTTTGTTTATAATTTTACTAAATATTTTTCAGATTGTTACCCTATGGCAGACAAGTTAACAATAGCAGAAAGAATAGAGGTTGTGCTTTTGTACGCAAAAGAAGGAGCCACCTCACATTCAGTCGCAAATTTCCTTATGCCTCGATTATACGAAATACTATTACACTTATTGTAAATTCTGAACTACAACATTAAATTTAACATAATTTAGTCACTGGTGTATGGTTAATTAAATTTCATTTCATAATAAACTTCCTGCAGGCCACACTTTTTTTCCATATAAACCACCTATGGGTCCAGACTTTGCACCACCCTGTATGTAGTATATATATATATATATATATATATATATATATATATATAGATATTATATATATATATATATATATATATGTCGTCCCTCGGTATCCGCGGGGTATTGGTTCCAGGACCCCCAGCGGATACCAAAATCCGCGGATGCTCAAGTCCCTTATATAAAATGGCGTAGTATTTGCATATAACCTACGCACATCCTCCTGTATACTTTAAATCATCTCTAGATTACTTATAATACCTAATACAATGTAAATGCTATGTAAATAGTTGTTATACTGTATTGCTTAGGGAATAATGACAAGAAAAAAAAAGTCTGTACATGTTCAGTACAGACGCAACCATCGTAGGCCTAACTACATAGTACACGTCAGCAACAACGTAACATTTTCTTTCTTTCGCGTTAACAATTTCCAACTTAAGTTACGATTGGGTCTTTCGCTTTAACGATTGGTGGCCAGATACGATCTCACACGCCGAGATTTCAAATCAATGGCGGTTGAGGACTGAGTTTACTGTGATGCGCGCTCGCTCAGCCTCAGTTGCTGTCCGCTCATCTCATAGTTAACATCGTCGCTCGTCGCTATCCGTCCTCTTACGATCCCCATTGTGTTTGATCGGTCTAAGCGTGTGGTGTTAAATATTCGTTTAACTGAAATATAACAGTACTATCGCGTTACTGTAATGTGAATAATTGGGCAGAAAACGTAGTGCTGCACACCGAACGCTGGCTGGAGAGAAACTGACCGGCTTCCTTCGGTTCGGATACGAGGGAACAGTTCGTATACAAGGACAATTTCTTCTTGAAAAAGTTGTTCGTATACCGATTTGTTCGAATAAAAATGTGTTCGTACATTGAGGTTCCACTGTATTTAAAATACAAGTACATATAGAAAATATAATTATAAATACACAACAAGTAGCGAACGAATGAGACGCGAGGCGAACAATGCTCAAACAATGAGTGCTGGAGAGAGACTGAGGATCTGTGAAATGGCGGGAGGCTACAGCAGGGTATGCCTACACATCACTTCATTCTCGTGGATTCAGCATAGTGCTTGGCGTGTGGCAAATTCAAGTTGTTTTTTGGAACTTTCTGGAATTTTTTTTTTAGAATATTTTCGATCCGCGGATACGGAGGGCCAACTGTATATATATATATATATATTTATATATATATATACACTTTAATTGCATTCACTGCAACAATATAAGACCACCCAAAACCTGCAGGGAAAAAATAAAAATTAATTATAAGACTGTTTTAAAAGGCTAAGTAATTTCAGCTGGTCACAACCAAGCCCTTTTCAAAGCCATAAACTAGTTAAAATGTCTAAAAAAGTTATAAAACTTCCATCCTGTGGAAGAGCTGAAGTTAAAATGACTGTTAAGGCATAATCACGGACAGAGGGATGGTGGCTGTTGTACATCTGGCAGTTGGCAAAGGCAAAATATTGCCCAGATCTCAAACATTCGAGATGAGATCATGAAGTAAAAATCAATCCTGTACATCTGGCAGCTGGTCATGACCCGAAATTGGCCTAAAATATTTTAAAGTGTTAAAAATAAAGCTATCCATACCAGGGCTGTGGAGTCTGAGTCGGTAAAAATGGACCAACTCCGACTCCTTTTTTTTTATGATGTACTTTATATTGGTTCAGGTTAAAGCTCCTAATAGGAACTTTAACCTCCTATCTTGCATTATAGTTATTTTATGATGATTCCCCTACATCATGATCTTTCTAGGAGCTTTTCCTGCATATCACTAATTACTGTTGATTTTCTTTTCAGAAACGCCATAATGGCATAGCTACAACCATTAAGACTTAAATTTAGAGAAATTGAGCTTAAAAAGTAGCCTGATGATTCACTTGGTAGTGATGAAATGCCATTCTGGGTTAATATAATCAAAGTATATTTTATATTATTATTTAGAGGCAGGAGTCAGAGTTGGAGTCGGCCCTTCTAAAATTCTAGGAGTCGGAGTCGGAGTCGGAGGCTTGGTCTACCGACTCCACAGCCTTGATCCATACTGTAGGACAACTTAATATTTGAAATGGTATTTTCTGCCAAAATATAAAAAACCTTGTCTCTATTCCTGGTCCCTGACCTTCATGATAGGTTTAGGCTGATAGTAGCTTAGTTCAGCATAGGGAACATCATAATCATATTTTTAACTTCCATGATTCTAAACCTATTATGAAGGTCAGGGACCCGGAACAGAGACAAATATACGAGGTTTTTTACATTTTTGCAAAAAATACCATTTCAAATATTAAGTTGTCCTACAGTATGGATAGTTTTATTTTTAACATTTTAGGGCAATTTCAGGTCATGACCAGCTGCCAGATGTACAGGATTGATTTTTACTTCATGATTTCTCATCTCGAATGTTTGAAATCTGGGCAATATTTTGCCTTTGCCAACTGCCAGATGTATGACAGCCACCATCCCTCTGTCCGTGATTATGCCTTAGCAGTCATTTTAACTTCAACTCTTCCACAGGGCGGAAGTTTTATAACTTTTTTCGACATTTTAACTAGTTCATGGCTTTGAAAAGGGTTGGTTGTGACCAGCCAAAATTAATTAGCCTTTTTAAACACTTTTATAATTAATTTTATTTTTCTTCATGCAGGTTTTGGGTGATTATATATATTAGTGGTGGACCAGATGTCAGTTTTTCAACATCTATATATAGGGTGATTCAGCAAAGTGTACATTAAATTGGAGGATGAAATCCTTAGATAATTCTAAACCACAATGTCTCTATGGTAAAATGTCAGATTCTGCATAGTTTCCATGTTACAATACATTTAAGATGTTGTATTAATGAGAGTGAATATGAAGTGAAACCCTGATAGGTTTTTGTAATAATTTATTCACAGATCTCTACAGTGTGACCCCTCTTTGTTACAACCTAAAGGAAATGTTCAAAGTTGCCCCCCTTCTGCCTCAATGCAGGCCTGTACACATCATACCATTGAATGTCTGACGCATTCCAGAAGAGAACATTTTGCCCAAACATCAAGGGAATATCTGGATACTGTTTATCCCAACAGGTGGATCGGGTGTGGTGACCCCGTTCCCTGGCCACCCCACTCCCAAGATCTTAACCCTTTGGATTTCTACCTGTGGGGCCATTTAAAGACACTGGTGTATGATACAGAGGTTCAAACAAGAGAGGAATTATGGCCATGTGTTCGTGACAGGTGCGAGCAAATTAAACATAGTCCAAGTATTCTGGAACACGTCAGACATTCAATGGTATGACGTGTACAGGCCTGCATTGAGGCAGAAGGGGGCAACTTTGAACATTTCCTTTAGGTTGTAACAAAGAGGGGTCACACTGTAGAGATCTGTGAATAAATGATTACAAAAACCTACGGGGGTTTCACTTCATATTCACTCTCATTAATACATCTTAAATGTATTGTAACATGCAAACTATGCAGAATCTGACATTTTACCATAGAGACATTGTGGTTTAGAATTATCCAAGGATTTCATCCTCCAATTTAATGTACTCTTTGCTGAATCACCCTGTATATGTATGTAAGTATGTATGTATGTATGTGTTTTGAGAGTGGTAATATATTTATAAACTGCCAGAAAGTGGACTAGACCATATTTTTACTACCAGGTCCCAGCACTATCCACTGCAGTTGTGTGGTAAAACCCTTTATACTGCTGTCTATATTATTCCATATTTTACCCTGTGATTCTAGTATGGAGGTAACTTACATATATTAAGTTAAGGTAGTTGTGGCCAAACTTCAGAGTGGCTTTATCTTTGCTCATGCTGGAGCCTGAAAGCCAAGTCTAGCAAGTACAAAACAGTTTGTGCAGATCAACAGTACTGGCAAAATCTCCCTAATCTTTATTTCTGATAGCTAATACCTACTTTTCTACACAGATAGAGAGATTCCTTATTTTTACTTTCCTTAAGTGGCTTCTAGATTGTTTAAAATGTTACTGGTTTTGTCTGCAATTATGGCTATACATCAATTACGAAAACAAAAATAGTCTGTAGAATAATGGAATGAAGTATGTATCAGTACTTTTGACATATAACAGAATTTTAACAGTTTTAAAACACTTAAAAAAGTTTTGTGTAATTCTTTCTGCCAATTCAATGGTGCCTGCAATAACAAAGAAGTACAATAGCCCCTTTGAGTTGAGGGACCAATCATCTATTATGATTAAGGAAGGTCAAAGCTATCTGTGTCAACTCCAGCCCACAGAGTACACCTGAATAATTGAAACAATTACTTACTTTGCAATGTTTTTCTTCTATGCTCTCTGTTATTGGATTCACATGCCTAAATATAAAATGGAGTTTATGCTCATTTCCACACTTGTCTGGCCCAAACATTATTGTATATGGGCTCTTGTCATTAAATTTATTCAAGTCCAGTCCATCTCTGACATTGCTTAAGAGCTGAAAATGTTTAAATAACTTATTTTTAGAAGTTTGGTATCCCAACAGGCAGTTATACAAAAAATACTTAAAATCATAAAATATCCTCTATTTTCATAAAATTATATATACCAGTATATATATATATATATATATATATATATATATATATATATATATATATATACACACAAATGATGTGTGATCAATAAGGTTTGGGTCAATTTATATTGGTGAAATTAAATTTTGTACGGTAACATGCCACAAGTGGGAACACACGTGGCTTATGTTGATGCAATACACAAACTGGGATTGCATAATCTTTTGTCAGTCATGAATGGCAAATGCTCAAGTACAGACATGTATCCAGGGCATGGCAAATATAAAGGAGCAGCATGTGGGCATAAAATTCTATTTTAAACTTGGGGAGAAAATTCACCAAAACCCATGAAATACTTAAGACAGCTTGCGTGCTCCAGATGCCAATCAACCTACACACACTGATGATTCAGTGGCCTGTGTCTGTGTTTTGGTTCACAAAAACAGGCGACTGACAATCCACGCGGTCACTCATGACATTGACATTTCATACAGCACATGTCAGACAATTCTTACTAGGGATTCAAGAATGCATCTGGTCTCAGCCAAGTTCATTCCATGTCTTTACATTATGTTGAATTGAATAACCTTTATTAATAATAAAATAAATACACTGGTTTTACAATTTACAATGACATAAATAATTGTGAAGCTGGACCATTTATTTTATTTAATTTGGCCCTTAAGCTTTAGGCTTTACTAGGCTCTTATTAAAAATAAACAGCTAGTTATTATTAATTAATAATAAATAAGTATTATTAATTGTTAAAGTATGTATTGATCTTAAATTATAACTATAGTACTGATATGACAAATGCAAGGTTACTATTAAAGGCACTATACCAATACCATAAAAAGAAACCAATATTATACGTGAGAGAAAAGAACTGAACAATCATGAGAAATGTGTCTTATACACAAGAAATTAATAAATGGTAATGGACATTAATCTTAGATTTTTGTTAGTATGCCATTATTAATTGGGATTTCAACTTTGAGTAATTCCATGACAGATCACCCAACAAAAATCGAAAATAACACCATCACCTCTTCGATTTTGTTCAAATTCGGTGTGCAGGTTAGGATTGTTGTAGAAACAATTTCCCCAAATTTTTCTTCAATCTGTTCATTAGGTCACATTTTACGGAGGGGTCAAGTTTGAGGTCGAGCGCGTGACCTCTAAATTTCAAATGGTCATAACCCAACTTCTAATTGTCGGATCTTCACAAGTTTGGCACCATTGGATTTGGGAGAGTCTCTACTTTCCAAAAGGACCATTTACAACGCTGTAGATCAGTTAGAAAAAAAGTTATGCTGTAAAAACATTTTTGACCTGACCTTTGACCTCGAGGATACCATTTTTCAGAAATTTTTATAGATGACAAAAATGTTCCTTGAAACAAGATCTACCAGAATCAGTAATAAAATGGTGTCTTATTTACCAGTATGTAGGTCAAAACACGATTTCTAATGACTATGTCTGCAAAAATTTTGACAAATTTTTCGCACTTTTCATAAATCACTACCCCATAAATATTTTAAAAGTCAAAATCAGAAAATTTTTATAGAAGACAAAAATGCTGTATGAACAGAAATCTATTAGAATCAGTAATAAAAAGCGGTCTTAATTACTAATAGATAGGCTAAAATTTGATTGTATGTATGATGCTGCTATCAAAATTTTTAATTAGTTTTCTAAAATTTTGAAAAAAAAAAAAAAAAAAATTACATTCCAGAAATATTTTAAACATATCCTACTTACATTGGTAGATACCTATATTATTATTGTAAAAGTGAATGTAGATATAAGAAATAAATATAGCTTAAGAAATCTATGCTAATGTATAATATACAGATTGCTATAAAAAATAACTAATGGCGTCAATTATATCTATCTGGTACTCAACGCTATATGAAAATCTTTATAATTAATTATAATATACAGATTTGGCATTAATTCGTATAAGAATGAAATATACTGACATTTAAGCAAAATTACTAAATAAGTTAGATGACATAGCCACAATTCTATTTACTGTATGGGTATTAAAAAGGTACAAACTACATAGTACATAATTAATTTTATTTTCCTTATTTATTTAAAGTTTTCATTTTATTTGATATAAAAATTTTCATAAAAAAATTCTATTTCTTCTTGCGGAAACTTGTACTGGATTCGTGTTCCGCCTCTCAAGGAAGCTTCTATACGTCCTAATATATTAGATTTAGGAACAGCACAAATATCTTCTTTTTGCGGAAAACTGTACGATGGTGACAGCCCTGATGGATGAAGGAATTTTATGCTATAGTCATCATACTGTTCATCATAACTCTGCACCGACCCAAACCAAAATGTTTTTTCATACAAAACTGCAACAAAGCACCCAACTATCACATCTTCCCTAGTGCTGATGGTTTCATGGGTAATAATTTCGTTGGCTATGGCTGGCTCTGATTTATCATTTAAAAGCACTTTTACTTCTCCTAATTCGTCTTGATGTTTTGATAAACTGAAGACCTTTATTAAGTTGCTTGAAATGGGGACAAATTTGTGAAACTTCTGGGTACCTGTAATGGTTTTCAAAGGAAGAGTTCTGCGATTTAAAAAAACTTCAGTTTCTTTAACTTCTGAGAGTGGTACGAAATAGTATTTGATTTTTTATTCCATTCGGTTGCAGAAGTCGTAGAATGCCTCAGGAGTCAGGATCTGATCAGTGACGGTTCTTTGAAGAGATGCCTTCGCAACTGACCTCTTTGCTGTGGCTCCAATAGCATCACAAATATTTTTTCCGTGTGATGTTCCATAAAAATGCCAATAAGCTGTTATGTTAAAATCATATTTTTGCTGGCACAAGTTGTAAAAATTGAATTTATTTTTATACTGGCCGGCACACCCGTCAGTGAAATGATGTATAGTTTTTATGTTGGGGCGGTCGGCCAGTATGATAGGTATAATTTTTTTTAAAAACGTGTATACTAATACGCTATTGTGTTTTAGACCATCAGAAATTATACAGAACGTATCACACTGCAACTTCATGTCACAGTCTTTATAATAAAAAGCATACGGGTGCAGGGTACATTGGGAATTTTCCCAATGGAACCCCTGCACCGCATCTTGGATGATGGAGTAGTAGTTTTCGGCAAAGTTGCCAACCAGACATCCTTCCGTCATTGACAAACCTTCTTTCAATTCTTTGAAGTATGTTGATTGAGACTTGCAAATAAAATGGTGTTTGGTCAAAACAAAAATACTATTGGAGAGGGTATCTATAAATTCTTCAGGGGACTGACTTTTTTCGATTAGTGTGCACTGTTTAAATTTAATTTCTTCAAAATTTTCGCTGATCATTAGTTGTTCTAAGTAACTTTTAACACCAGCTACTCCTTTGCACTGACCACATTTTTGCATCATGCATGCTTCAGCGTTTATGTCGCATACAGCTTCCGCCATTAAATCTTTATATTCTAGGCCTTTAATTCCTAATGCTGCCAGCTGTAATTTTGGGTTTTGGTGGTAGGTGCACACGCACACACTGTGTGTGCCACTACTACCAGCAATAATGCAGTGAGGAGGTCGCAATGCAGCAAAACTGCTAAAACCTATTTTTGGATTATCCGGAATGCTACAGAATGCGGCAAAAAGTTCTTTCAAATTACACAAAAGAAGGCATTTTTGTATTTTGACCTTATTACCCTCAAAATTGGTATAGGATTTGCAATCCTTTTGACCAGGACATTGACGACTGTATTCATCAGACTCATAAAATTTTTTAACTATTTGTTTTGTTTCAAATGAGATGACTTTACCTTTTGACATGCTTGGAATTTCAGGGAGAATTTTAAATTTTCTTTTAAATTCTCTGCTTTTTTTTACCATATAGTTTGTCGTATTAAAATATTCTTGCGTTTTCTTAATAGTGAATGGGGACAGCGTTAAAATTTGAATTTTCTTGTTTAAACTAGTACCTTCTGTTTGAAATTCTACACGTAGTTCCTCCATGATACCTCGAAATCTAAAAATTTTATATTATTTAATTTAAAAAAAAATATACTGCATGAATCCCATGATAAATTAATTAAACCTAAATTTACATAACTTTGATTTTAAAGTATTAATTCTATGTCTGTGTGTAGGTAATTTTTATACATAGATACATATGTAAATATATATATTAATAGCTGATAGATAGGTGTGTGGAAAAAACATTTTATTCTATAACCTTTCTAATTCAAGTTCTTCTTCATTATTTAGTTCTCTCTTTTTTTTTGTAGACTCAGGAATTTCAACTCCATACGCACTTTCCAATCCTCTTTTAAGTTTCTCTGTGGTGAACACAAGTTTCTTTGCGCCTTTTTTTTGTTTTTGTACCGGTGTTAGCCCGCCTAATAAATAAATAAAATTAAAGTGTTAATTTGAAAAGTACAATAATAGAAAATAACATTAAATTAAAAGTTTTGAAATTTATCTCCCATATTTTAGTAACCTATAATATCAGGATGTAAAGTTGTAATTATAATTTTTTATTTTAGGCTTTAGGTAAGATATGAAAGTTTGCGAAAAATATTAGTATTTTAGATTATGCGCTTACTTGTTTTAATTGGACTTTCATCTAAGAATGGAAGAACTTTGTCCATCAATATATTTTTTCCAATAAATGATGTATCCAAATCTGATAATGCATTGCTGGTATGAGACGTTCCACTATCTTCTCTCTCCAGTGCCGCTTCTTGGATTTTTTCTTCGACATCCATTTCTTTATGCAAACTTAATCTCTCCAAAATTTGCGGATTATTTTTAAATTTGGTTGAACAATTGCTGCATAAGAAATCTTTTTCGCTTAACATGCCAAAACTATTTGCAGCTAATATTTTATTTACAGGAAATACTTTGTTGAAACATCTTCTTTTGTGTTTTTTTTGCGGATCGCAACAAAATAATAAGTTTTGTGGCATTGTTACAAATTAATTTTTATTTTATTTATGTAATTACATTTAATTAAGATCTGGAAACAAAAAACAAAATCATGTAGTTATAAATAAAAATCTTGGAAACAGAAAATTAATAGTTTACATCAGGGTTTCGGAGCCGGAGTTGGTGGAGCCAGTGAATTTTGCTTACCTGGAGTCAGAGCCGGAGCCGGAGCCAGAAACCTTGAAAATACGGCTCCATGGTCTGGCTCCGGGCGATATATTGCTACCTAAATTGTTATTTGTTAAATATAGGTTTAGTTGCAAATTATAATTCTTGTAATATATTACGAAAAATGGTACCATAGGATTCTTGGATTTTATGGAGGTGTGGGAGTTTCAGGAATAATCTGCAAATTTCCATTTTTTAACCATTAAATATTTGGGAAGATTTGTCTTAACAACACTTAATTATATAGGTAAATTTTTTTTTTATGGCGGTGGAGACTTTAGGTAGGTAGGTACTAACTATTTATCTAAGTAAATAATATAACCTATTAAAAATTTAAAGTAAATAATATAAGTAAATAATATAACCTATTAAAAATTTAAAAACTGAATTTTTTGAAATATTCAGCTCTTTTTCAAGCCAAGTTGGCTTTCATGAAGCTTTCAAGTTTCAACACTTAAAAAAAGATGCATATATTATCTCAGAAAGTTTGATTGTTACTATTTTCCATACGAGAATTCTTAAGTTTGAACTTTGAACTAATTAGGAGGCAAGTTTCTCTAATTTATATAAGCTACCATTGTTAATAAATATTTAATATCATTTAGTTTTCATCATTTTCCTTTAGTTATTTAAATAACTTCATTCTATCATTATATTTGCCTAATTTAAAATCATAAGAAATTTAAATTTTGAGTATTAAAGTGATTTAATAATAAAATATTTTTGTGCAATATTTTAAATTGGACAATTAGTTATATAAATCTAGACATTTATTTTATAATTAACAGAATTTACTATAAAAGAGCCGGAGCCAGACTGTAAAAAATTTCTGCTCCGGAGCCAGAGTCGGAGCCAGAAGTTTTTTTACCGGCTCCGAAACCCTGGTTTACATACAACTGTAATTTTTATTTAAAAATCTGAAAATATCTCACCAAAGATCATCATACATACAATCAAATTTTAGCCTATCTATTAGTAATTAAGACTGCTTTTTATTACTGATTCTAATAGATTTCTGTTCATACAGCATTTTTGTCTTCTATAAAAATTTTCTGATTTTGACTTAAAATATTTATGGGGTAGTGATTTATGAAAAGTGCGAAAAATATCAATTTTTGCATAGTCATTAGAAATTGTGTTTTGACCTACATACCAGTAAATAAGACACTAATTTATTACTGATTCTGGTAGATCTTGTTTCAAGGAACATTTTTGTCATCTATAAAAATTTCTGAAAAATGGTATCCTCGAGGTCAAAGGTCAGGTCAAAAATGTTTTTTACAACATAACTTTTTTTCTAACTGATCTACAGTGTTGTAAATGGTCTTTTTGAAAAGTAGAGAGACTCCCAAATCCAATGGTGCCAAACTTGTGAAGATCCGACAATTAGAAGTTGTTATGACCATTTGAAATTTAGAGGTCACGCGCTCAACCTCAAACTTGACCCCTCGGTAAAATTTGACCTAATGAATGGATTGAAGAAAAATTTGGGGAAATTGTTTCTAACACCAATCCTAACCTGCACACCAAATTTGAACAAAATCGAAGAGGTGATGGTGTTGACTATTGGGTGATCTGTCCTGGAATTACTCCTTTGTTTTAAATGAATTTAAATAAATTTAAATTCACAATATTTTTTATATCAGCATTTAAATCATTCCATAGTTTCAATCCAATGAAAATGGGTAGGTTTTGAGATGAAGACAATCTAAATTGAGGTATAACATGCTTTGATCTATTTCTGGTCTGACACGAGTGGATTTCTTGATGAGTTACAAAATATCTATTTACCCATTGTAAATTAATAATTTTGTTCTTACACTTCAGAAAATAGATAACTACAAGTAGATGATGTATGAAATGAAGCTCAGAAAAAAATTCAAATGAATATCTCTGAAATCAAAATTTTATTCCATATTCAAAAGCAAACTTTTATTTCTGTAGAACTAAAATCAACGTAAGGAAACGCTGCTCTTCTTTTGACATTCAGCAGTGTCTTATACAAAATTATATTATTAAACAAAAAAGCAAAAAATTAAAACCCTTCAAAAAAAATTTTTTTTCCCTTGGATATGGGCTGGTGGTGACTGAAAATACTTGTGAATTTTGATTGTTTTTTTTAATACACTAAGTGTAACTTCTTTCTCCAGGAGATTAAGGTAATGAGATGAACACCCATAGGTTAGAATGTTAAGACATTTCTCCTGAAGTACTGTAGTTCTTTCATGTGCTTCATTTTGCTCTCATTATCAGTATAGACAGATTGAAAATACCTTGAAAATATGAGAGAAATAATCATAGTATTATAGTATTGTAAAGATTTTATAGTTACTTTATTTACTTGAGCTATTTTAATTAATAATCTCTTCAAAATTTTAATGAACTCAAATTACTCACATCTTTGTTGTATTTCTGTTGAACCTCATTTATTACAGCTATAGCAAGTTCACAACAATATTCTGCTGTTTTCTTCCCTGATCCACAATCAGTTGTTGATAGAAATGTTGAGTGGCCAGTGTGGATTGAGGTGGCAATGATGGGATCATTCTGCACTGATGACCATCCATCTTGTAGCAGAGTTAATGTAGCATTTGTTGAGTCATTACTCAGATTCTGTTCTATTTTATCATGTACTTCAATAAGATGTCCTGCTAGGTCTTTTCTTGTTGGTGCACAATACCCAGGTCTTAAAAGAGACATCATTTATTTATATTCTTTGCTGCTAGCAGCATTAAAAGTTATTGCATTGCTGTAGAAAAACTTGGCAACTTGAAGATCAAGCAGTTTCTTTCGTCTTTATGACAAAATCAGTCATCTGAGGTTGGGTCAATCTTGACTTTAATGGAGTACTACAAATACTGCTTGATGGGTGGAAATACAAAGATTTAGGTTTCTTCTTTGGAGGTTGAGAAGTAGAACAACTGTCAGGTCTGTTGACAGACACCAGAAGCTGATGAAGGTGATGACAGAAATGAATCAAATGATAGTTCAAAAACTGATGATTCAGATGAAATATTTAATGAAAACTTGGATCATGAGTTGGAGGATTTTCATTTCTCTTTATACAGTTTTGTAAATGTGTTTTGATTCTCAATTTTAGAACTTAATTCCATTCCACAATGTTTGCATTTCACTTTTGAGCTTCCATCAACTTGTATGACATCAGCCCACTCATGGGAAGATTTCCTACCACTTCCAGCAACAAATGGCATGGTTTCTTAAATTCTTAGTGTTAAATAAAAATAATTCAGTATAGATACCAGTAATACTAAGCTTTAGCTATTATATCTAAGTTATATTTTTAAAAAATCATCTATATGTATCTGTAACAAAATAGCAACAATCATTATCAAGAACAATGAATAAATACTGTTAAGCACAAAAAATTTTAAAAGCCAGTTTTTTAATTTTATTATACACTTTTCTTATATTAGCTATAGAAAATTTAAAATACTCAATAAAACCTAGTGCTAGTGTTTTGCCAACCCTGGGAGTTTCCCCAAACAAGGGTGCAGTACATTATACAGTATAAGGAAAAACAAGAGTATGATAAAGAGTCAACAAAACCTGTTTAGGGACTACATTTTTAAGTTTAAACATTATAGCAATGCTCCTTGAAATCTTTTTTGAGATAATCAAATTCTTATTCAGCATTACACCAAGAAATTTTGTTACAATACACTCCTTTATAGCGATTTCATTAACATTAAGTTCATCAAGATATAAATTCCTTTAATTAATAAAAATCATGAAATTTGTTTTACTGGTATTTATTAAGAGTTTATTGGTGGTCAACCATTTCATTACAATGATGAATTCTGAATTAAATATATTCTTAGTTGAATTAACATCTTTGCAAGAAAAAGAGAAAGTTGTATCATCTGCAAACATTATGAAGTTCAGTATATCAGATGAACGTGGAAGGTCAATTTATATATAATAAAAATAACAGTGGATACAGAACTGAGCCCTGTGGCACACCATGTTTGACAAGTGCTTTAGTTGAGCAAACCTTATTTACTGATACAAAATAATATCTATTTGACAAATAACTTTTAAACCAATCAGTGATTGCTCCTCTAAAGTCATAACAATATAATTTATTAAGTAGAATATTATGGTCCATTACATCAAAAGCCTTACTCAGATCCGTAAGTATTGATATCATTTCTTTGTTCTCTTTATCTATACTGTATTTGCATTTCCCATATATCAGGTCATCCCATAAGTAATGTCATTTTTTTAGATCAGAATTTGAAGGAAAAAAAAAAAACTTTAATCTAGTATATATTTTCCATCGGAATCAATGACACTCTGCCAATGTCCTACAAGCTTTTCAATGCCATGTTTATAAAATTCAGGTGGTTTTGAGGCAAAAAACATACAAAGACTGGTGTGCAGGTCATCTAAAGAAGTATACTGTTTCTCATCAAGATAGTTTTGCAGACTCCTGAAGAGATGATAATCTGAAGGCGCAAGGTCTGGAGAATATGGAGGATGTGGAAGTTTTTCCCACCCAAGCTCCTCAATTTTTGCACAAGTGATCTGGTATTACACCACCTTTATCCCACCAAACACTAAGCAATACCTTCTGAGGGTGAAGATTTGGTTTTGGCTGTGGTGTCGCTGGTTCTCCAGCACAAACCAACTGTTGATGGCGCTTAACATTCTGGTACAGTATCCACTTTTCATCACCAGTCACTAAACAGTGCAAAAATGGATCTTGGAGTTCACAGGAATAAAGAGCTGTGCTAATGTTTACCCGCACCCTCAGATTGTCGACTGACAATTCATGTGGCACCCATTTTCCTAACTTAGGCACTTTCCCCGAGTTGTTGCAAATGTCAATGGATGGTGGATGGGGATGAATTGAGTTTCTGGGCCAATTCTTCGACAGTTGTTGAACAGTCTCCTTCAAGTGCGGCTAACAGCAGGTCATCATCAAACTCAGCAGGGCATCCAGTGTGTGCTGCATCTGTCAAATAGCAGTCACCATTCCTAAACTTTTGAAACCATCTTTGACATTTCCTCACATGCAGAATATCATTACCATAAACATCCTGAATGTTTCGCATTGTTTCAGTAGCACTATTCCCTTTTTTGAACTCATAAAGCATTATATGCCTGATATGCTCTTCTGATACCACCATGTTTATGAGGGGTTCACATAAAGCAAAACACACATCTTCACTGGTCAAGGTCTGTAAAGTATGTAGTGAAACACGATAGATCTCCTTTTAGATATAACATTCAGAAAATTTATGCTTAAACCGAGTAGGACTAGTTTAAACTTAATCTATCATAAAAAATGACATTACTTATGGGATGACCTGATAATTTATAATAGCCATTTCCATTGTTCTATTATTATGGAAGTCATATTGATTTGGAGATAAATTGTAGGATTCTAAATATCACTGTTCTATTTTTTTACAATTTTTTCAAAAACTTTTTCATCACTCTTATAAAAATAAGTTAGTTACAACTATAGTCCAAACCAATTTTACACGTTTCTACTCTTCTCAACCCACTGATAACAAGAAAAACAGTATGTATTGCATAATAATTTACTTTTATGTTTCATAACATATAGTAGTCTCCTGTATACTTAATACTATTTTCTTATAATGAGTATGGGTGAAAGAAAACGTATCACCATACTTTTGATGGAGGGCTTTAACAAAAGTCAGCCTCGCTGGTAGAAAATTACAGACATTTTCTGACAACTTGGCAGTTGGGTCATAATTTTTTTCCTGAAAAAAGGCCTTGAAAATAGGGGTGCGTCTTATACACCTAAAAATACAGTAAGTAGTCTAAGAGATCAGACAAAATGAGAACCTCACTGATCTAAATCCATAATGGGAACTTGAATTAAGATTAAAATTACCCAAATGATCTTGAATACTATTCTTCATAATTCTTTCTAGTATCTTTCCTACCATGACGTTGAACTAACTAATTTTCTTTTTACTACCCTTTTTGAAAAAAGGTATGACATTTGCTTTTTTCCAATCTTCAGGTATTTCTGCATAATTAAGAGATCTAACAAAATATTTAGTGTCTCAGCTAAGCTATCTTCCTCTTCTCCAAGAATCCAGACCAGACCACCAAGATCATCAAAAACCAGAGATGGGAAATCGGATCAGATTCGAATTGATAATCAGAATTAATCTATATTTTTTGAGAAATCTGAATCGAAAAAAATTCAAATCAAAAAATGGGCGCAGATCTGAATCAAAATTTTGATCTGAATCGAAAAGAAATGATGAATCCGAATTCAAATCGATAAAAAATATGGATCCGAATTTTAAAAATTTGGTTATAACTTATAAATAACTTATAAGGCTTATTAACGTTTCCAGTTTCACCACAGGTAAAGACTGACCTTTCCGAGAATCTGTTTGCTCGGACAAAAATCATACTAATCCTATACTCCATCCATTAAGGTGCTAATCCTAAGCCTTAAATTTTGGTATTGTCCGAGAGTGACAATTTCACACGCTCCTCAAAGAAATAACCTTTTGCCTTCGAACATTGAAAATATCTTAGTTGTCAGGGCTAATTTTAATTTGTAAATTTGTATCTATACAGTGGATATATTTCTTAAAGTATTATTATCATATTTTAATTTTTATGTATGCTATAATTAATATTTCTTGTATATATGAGCCTTAATTATTTAATAAATTAGCTTATATGAATGATTTTTTTTTGCACCTTATTAAGAGTAAATCTAAAGTTATTACTTAGATCGTTAATAGACTGAGAATTATTTATATTATTTATTAAAAATGAAACTTATTAATAATAGCCACCCCTTGACTAAAACAACGATGATAGGTATAATTTTATTAAATGAACTCATAAAAATCAAGAAAAATTAGGCCTGGATCCGAATCGGATCGAAAAAGAAATAATCCAAATCTTAAAAAAATTTGAATCGATAAAAAATGAAAAATTTGAATCCAAATTCGAATCTATATTTCTAATTGCGTGAGAATCAGATTCAAATTTGAATCGAAAAAGATTTCAATTTCCCATCCCTGTCAAAAACATTAAGAATTCAAAGGCTACTGGACCAGACAACATATCTAACATACACCTTAAACACTTGCTTGGGCCCACAAGGAATACTAGCTCTCTCAAATATCAGCACATATTCATACCAACACTATTATTCCTGACATATGGAAACAAGGTAAAATTATTACACTACTCAAACCAAACAAAAATCCAACAGAACCAGCTTCCTATAGACCCATTACTTTACTATGCACACCTTCCAAAGTAACAGAAAGACTAATCTTACAAATCACCAACCCACACATACCACTATCACCTACTCAACATGGATTCAGACCTCACCACTCAACCATGACATTACTCACTAACCTCACGCAGCACATCATGGATGGCATCAACTCCAGAAGACCAGCTCAACGTACACTATTAGCAACAATAGACATTAGTAAAGCATTTGATGCTATCCCACGCTTCCCTCTCATAAACAAAATACTCAACACAAACATGCACAATAACACCAAAAGGTGGCTGAGCAACTATCTCTCAGGAAGATACTCACATGTCACATTTAATGGCAAGTCACCCAAAAACAAGCTTTTTCCGAACGGGGACCCTCAAGGCTCTGTTCTCTCACCAACTTATACATGCATGACATTCCAACACCCATAGATAACAAGCTTACCTTATCATCATATGCAGATGATATCGCTCTAACATCCACCCACAACAACATCGACACCGCTACAAATAACCTACAAACATACATAAACAGTATACAAGACTGGCTCACATACAATAGACTCAAAGTAGCGCCCACAAAATCAACCATCACCTTGCTTACAAGCAACACAAAAGAACACAAGGTAATTCCACAGCTTACACTAAATAACATCAACATTCCACACACTCACAGAACCAAAATACTTGGTGTCACATACAACACATCATTATCTTTTGCAAACCACATTCAGGACATTAAAACCAAATGTACGTCCTTAGCACGATTCCGATGTGGACATCACCCCAACTTACGGACATATAAACACAGACTAGACAACTCCATAGATGACACCTGCCACCTGTGCCAAGACACACCACAAACAATTGAACACATTATGACGGACTGTACCGCTCTAGCACAACAACGAACACAACACAACATCACTAGTGCGCTGAACCTCTGGTCCATTCCGGAGAGGGTGATCGGTTACCTGCGTGCCGCCGGCTTGCTCGATCAGGGTGGGCTGATCGGCTAAACAACAACAACAATAATCTCCAAGAATCCTAGCAATAATTAATTATCAGGACCAAGAGCTTTATTTGGTTTCAATGTGTTAATTACTCACTTAACTCATCTTATCAAGAATGCCTGAGTTTAGAAAATCTAAAGAATCAAAATCAAAGTTATTCAAGTTTTCTCCAGTAAAAACAGAGCTAAAACAATCATTAAAAACACTAGCAATAACCTAGTCATTTTCAAATATCCTCTCATCATGTTCTAATGGGCCAATTCTGATCCTATTTTTAATGTATGGTACTAATAAAAATAAAAATTTCTTTGTATCCTTATTGCTATTTCTAGCTAGATTTATTTCACTATGCCTTTTGCTCTCCCTTATCAAATTATTTAATTTATTTCTAAACTACTCATAATTATCTAAACTCGCTAGGCTATTACTACTTTTAAACTCCATTAATGCTCTTTCTTATTTTTAATCATTTCAGCTAATTTTCTTATTTCACCACAAAGGTTTCATAATCTTGTTAAATTCCTAATAGTCATGAAAGGAATAAAGGAATACATCTGCATCGCATTCCTCTAAAACTTATTGGAATCTATATCACATCTACATAGCATTTTTATTGACAAATTCATTACCACACTTTATTGACCCTAGCAACTCCCTAAATTTACTGTAATTACCCTTTGAGAAGCAAGAAACTAAATGATCATTGTTGGCTAGATCTCTTTTTAATTCTATCTTAAAAAGTATAACAGAATGGTCACTATTCCTTAATGAATCAATGACTAAGTTTTCTAATAACTTCATTATCATTAGATGGGACCAAATCTAAGACTACTTGATTCTTAGTCAGTTTTCTACAAACTGCATTAGAAACCTATCATTACAGTACCCAAAGTAGTAGTTGCCTTCCCTATTAATTCCTTATCACTACAACCCACAAATGAAGCATCAATTACATCAGTGAAATAGGCATGCTCAAACTTGGAGACCATACTGATTGTGTTGTTTGATCAAAAAGATGTGCCCCACAAATTTATCATGTATGGACAGATGGTGAATCTGGCCATTTTGCAACATTTACAGGATTCTGTTTGAAGGAAACACCCAAAGAAATGATGGTCTAGCACAGTGGTGCTCAAACTTATGGCAATCATGTGCTATTTTATGCCATTTTTCCAAAATGCAAAATGTAATATGCCACTATGACTATGTTGAATAGGCCTAAATTAATATAATTTTTTATATTGTACAAATAAATCACATTATTAGTAAAGCAATAAATGTTGTGTGTATTTTATAACTATATTTTACGTTTTCTTTATGGTACCATACCTGCATTACAAAGCCTTACGTGGGTCATTCCATGTCAGTTCAATGGCAAAAAAAAAGTGATCACCACCAATTTTTTTTGAAAATTGGCACACTTGAGAAAAACAGAATGACACTTGTTTCAACACTAGGTCATATGGTTCCGGAGATAAGGCCCTTCGAATTTTGTAAAAAAAGGTCAATTTCCAAGGTCATACCATATTTCAACATGAAATATCTCGGCTCCTATTGCACTTACACAGACCATTTAAACACTATTTTAAAGCTTTTAAGCAGAGCTAAAACTGTTTCTATTCATATTTTACCTCAATAGTAAAAAAAAATAGTTGATCTTATTTTTGACCTTTGACCTTGTGTAGGTCATTTGATGTCATGACCAATTTTTTTTCTCCTTTCACCCAATTTTGGGTACACATGTCTACCTTAACCTAAAACAAGATTTTTAGCATTGATTAAGTTAGTATAGACGCTATAGCCATTTCAGTGGACCATACCCATCTCCATTTTGACCAAGTACCATATTTTTTGGTGTATAAGACGCACTTTTTTCCAAAAAAAGGGTGTCTCAAAATCATCCTGCATCCTATACACCAAAGGTCATAATATTACCTTTATATAGGCTAGAAGAACTGATTGATTTTTACAAAAATTCATCATCTCTTAGTCCCTCCTGACTGTGTATTGGTTTGGCCAATTTTACACTAAGTTTCTACTCTTCCCAACCCACTGATAACAAGAAAAACAGTATGTATTGCATAATGATTTACTTTTATGTTTCATAACATAGTATAGTCTCCCGTATACTTAATACTATTTTCTTATAATGAGTATGGGTGAAAGAAAATGTATCACCATACTTTTGATGGAGCGCTTTAACAAACATCAGCCTCGCTGGTAGAAAATTACGGACATTTTCTGACAACTAGGCAGTTGGTCATAATTTTTTTCCTGAAAAAAGGCCTTGAAAATACAGGTGCGTCTTATACAAAGGTGCATCTTATACACCGAAAAATACGGTACCTTTTTCCACCAAACTTTAGAGCACTGTATCTTTGGAACTGTTTGAGCTAGTGTTGAGAAAAATACCATTAGATTTTTCTTACTGATATATATAATGTCTGCTAATTTTCAAAAAATCGGTAATTATCTAACCTAACCCAATTATTTGGTCGAATAAGTATCTGGCCTTATAAATTTTTTTTTTTTTTTTTAATTTCAGAGAATTATATAGTACAGCTAATTTAAATTACATAATTAATTTATATGGACATTCAAAAGTGTGAAGAACTTCAAACCTGCTATCCTGTTTAAAGGTAAAGCTATGTATGTATATAAGTACCTTATAGTAGGCTATAGGTACTACCCTATAGAATAAGTTGTTTTAAGAGTTAGAAGTTTTAATAATTACTTAACTTTGTGTATTTATTCATTGTGTACAACAGTATGTACCCATGTGAAAATAAACTTATTTAAACCTTGGAGCAAGGATTTTTTGGCATCTGTATTTATTCCAATCTGTAAATCAAACTGCACATTTTTTCTTGTTGTAGCTGAAACAAGATCAGTAGGTCCCAAATTTTATTTGTGCCATCAAAGCAAAAATAGTTTTTAACAGGGCTGGATGCAATGAATAATTATAATTGTATTTTTAATTAATTGCTCCTAATTTCCATTAATTGTAATTGATTTGAAATAAAATAAAAATAAAGGTAATTGTAATTGATTTTTGAGCTATAACTGATGTAATTGATCAATTAATGTCAATTGTTAAAAATTATACCCCTAGACGTGGCAGACATACATCATCCAATGAAAATAAACCTTTGATATTTTATTTAGATATACTTAGATATAGATATATATTTATTTTAAATATATATTTAGATATATAGAATAGATAGTTATATTTGTGTAATTGTAATTGATTCAGACAAAATTAATTGTAATTGATCTTGAAATTGTGAAGTACAATACTAGCTGTAATTAATTTGAAGAAAAATAAAAAAAATTGTAATTGTTTCCATTTTGTGTAATTGAACCCAACCCTGGCTTTTAAGCTACACGTGTTTTTTTTTCTTTTTAGATAAATATGGATTTCAGCAGTTTGAATATGGGCAGGTTCTGTTGTGACCCGCTTAAAAAATGCAAAGGAAAAGTGAAAAAAGGCATTCGTGCATTGACTAAAAATTTGATTGATCAAAATCCTGAATTGAAACTAACAAATAATCATAAAGCATATGCAATTGGTAAAAATAAAGAAATAGGTTATTTTAATATACATATTAAAAGGCAAATTGTCTTAAAAATAGCAGACATTATGAAAAATCTGTTGATATTTTTCTCAACACACTAGCTCAAACAGTTCCAAAGATACAGTGCTCCAAAGTTTGGTGGAAGAAGGTACGTGGTCAAAATGGAGGTGGGTACAGTCCACTGAAATGGCTGTAGCGTCTATACTAACTTAATCAACACTAAAAAATCTTGTTCTAGGTTAAGGTAGACATGTGTACCCAAAATTGGGTGAAAGGAGAAAAAAATTGGCTGTAACATCAAATGACCTACACAAGTCAAAGGTCAAAAATAAGATCAACTTTTTTTTTACCACTGAGGTAAAATATGAATAGAAAAAGTTGTAGATCTGCTTAAAAGCTTTAAAATAGTGTTTAAATAGTCTCTGTAAGTGCAATAGGAGCTGAGATATTTCATGTTGAAATATGGTAATGAAATATGGTATGACCTTGGAAATTGACCTTTTTTCACAAAATTCAAAGGGCCTTATCTCCAGAACCATATGACCTAGTGTTGAAACAAGTGTCATTCTGTTTTTCTCACAGACATCTATAAGTGTGCCAATTTTAAAAAAAAATTGGTGATCACATTTTTTTCGCCATTGAACTGACATGGAATGACCCACGTAAGGCTTTGTAATGCAGGTACGGTACCATAAAGAAAACGTAAAATATAGTTATAAAATACACACAACATTTATTGCTTTACTAATAATGTGATTTATTTGTACAATATAAAAAATTATATTAATTTAGGCCTATTCAACATAGTCATTATGGCACATTACATTTTGAATTTTGGAAAAATGGCATAAAATAGCACATGATTGCCATAAGTTTGAGCACCACTGTGCTAGACCATCATTTCTTTGGGTGTTTCCTTCAAACAGAATCCTGTAAATGTTGCAAAATGGCCAGATTCACCATCTGTCCATACATGATAAATTTGTGGGGCACATCTTTTTGATCAAACAACACAATCAGTATGGTCTCCAAGTTTGAGCATGCCTATTTCACTGATATAATTGATGCTTCATTTGTGGGTTGTAGTGATAAGGAATCAATAGGGAAGGCAACTACTACTTTGGGTACTGTAATGATAGGTTTCTAATGCAGTTTGTAGAAAACTGACTAAGAATCAAAGTAGTCTTAGATTTGGTCCCATCTAATGATAATGAAGTTATTAGAAAACTTAGTCATTGATTCATTAAGGAATAGTGACCTTTTTTTTACAAAATTCGAATGGCCATATCTCTGGAACCATATGACCTAGAGTGTTGAAACAAGTGCCATTCTGTTTTTCTCACTGAGATCTATAAGTGTGCCAATTTTCAAAAATATCGGTGATGGTCACATTTTTTTTTACCCAAAATTCTGTTGAACTGACATGGAATGAATGACCCTTGTGTACTTGTTTCCCTCCAGCCAATTTGTCAAATATGACACACTTAACACATGAATGATTATTCAGTAACTGAATTTTAAATCTCATTGTGCAAGCACTCCAGGCAGTCTTAGAAGAGTTGCCAATTACCACTCCAAAAATTCTCAGATTTCTTGCTGATGTGAGGGCATTCTGAATTCAGGCTGGTGCAGCATTATAACCATTGATTTTTTTATTTACCTTGATGAGTATCCATGTGCTATTGTCAGAGTCACAATGTGCCAGGGTTTGAGCACCCCGGGTCTAGCATGTAGCTGTTGCATAACAATAATGCACCAGCACACTCAGCACTGTCTATGCAACAGTCCCTGGCAAAACATAGTACTATACTGCATTGGTTCAACCACCACTGTATTCACTAGATTTGGCACCAAATGACATTTCCCTGTTCCCTTAAGTCAAAAGCACCGTGAAGGGCATGAAATTTCAGGACATATCCACTATCACTGACAATGTGATGTTGCAGATGAAGGCAATTATGAAAGAAAAGTACCATACCAGAACTTCTGGAATCAGTGTATCCATGAAGGAAGAGATTAAATTAAAGGGAATACCTTCAATTATTTGGTAAAGATCAGGTTTTTTTTTTAATAAAAAATTCAGTCCCCAAACTTATTGATCACACCTATATATATATATATATATATATATACAGGGTGGGCCGTAAGTTTCCATACATAGGAAAAATAAACATTTTTTTATGGACAACCATTTTTATTTATATAATATGCTCTACATGGTTGCCATTGTTTTGAAAACACATTTCAATACGTGTTCACCACTGTTGATGAACACGCATTAGCACAGTTGACGTTATGCTTGTAATGGCGTTTGTGATACGTTCCTTTAGATGATTTATGTCTCGTATCTTTTCCTGATACACCATGGCCTTCAAGTGCCCCCAAAGATAGAAATCAAGGGGGGTGAGATCTGGGGATCTGGGAGGCCACTCCACAGGACCACGCCGACCAATCCAAGCATCCGGAAACTGCTGATCCAAATACCGACGCACGTGAAGACCATAATGAGGTGGAGCTCCATCTTGCTGGAAGTAAACTGGGAAGTTACCTTCCTCGTTTAGCAGGGATGGGAAAATCTCTTCTTGC
Organism: Bathynomus jamesi; assembly: GCA_023014485.1. Taxonomy (NCBI): domain Eukaryota; kingdom Metazoa; phylum Arthropoda; class Malacostraca; order Isopoda; family Cirolanidae; genus Bathynomus; species Bathynomus jamesi. Next base: position 307,947 of record JAJOZX010001629.1, read on the forward strand.
AACATGTTAAGATACCTTTCGGCATTAAGATTTCCACTGACAAAAATTGGTCCAATAATTCTGTCACCCCATATCCCAGCCCACACCATCACTTTACCAGCACCTTGCATCTTCGTCGGACTCAGCCAATTAGGGTTAGCATTACTCCAATAACGTATGTTTTGCCGATTAACCTCTCCATTGACGTAAAAATTTGCTTCATCAGTAAACAAGATCTTACGTCAAAAGCATATTCTTAGGGTATCTGAAACATAAAAACAAACGTTTAATTTTTCCTATGTATGGAAACTTACGGCCCACCCTGTATATATATATATATATATATATATATATATATATATGCCTCAATCACTTATTGCCTTACAATATGATGAATTATTTACTGTACCAACCTTAATGTATGCACCACCACATTCTTGGCCATTTTGGAGATTTACTTCATATTGAACAACAAGTGGCTTCTCCTTAAAAATGAAAGGCCTTGTGAGCCTAACGGAAATAGCTGCATGTTTGGCTTTAGACTTAAGAACTAGACCTCTATCACCTGTGAGAGCATCCTTTTCTGCTTCTTCTACTGCCCAAACTCCTTTAAAAAAAAAAAAAAAAAAAAAAAAAAAAAAAATCATGTACATTATCCTTTTTTAGTTATGAAAATGCCTATTATATGAGCATATTTAAATGAGACCAAAACTTAATGAACTAAATAATGTTAATTACCAACATGGATATAAAAACTTTATTTATATATATATATATATATGTACCATCATATTTGGCAATATCTTCATCCACATCATCTTTCTTGGCCTTTGACTTGATCCAATTCCTTTCAAAAGTTGAAATATCATCAAATGTTTCAAACAAATATGCACTTGGTGGTGCTTTGGGAGTGACGTAAGTTACTGTTATTTCTTCAGTCTAAAAAAAAATTAAATTATGAATAAATAACATAACTGCCTACTTTGATGTTAACTAACATTATAAGCCTACAGCATAAGCAAAATATTCAAAATTACTTTTGAATAGCATGCAGTAGTTACCATAGGCTTACCTTTCTTTTTCACTATGGAGTAAATTTAACAAAAATGCCCACAGGAGGGTAATTTTTGGGATTTCATTAAGATTTAGCTTATTTTTCAGTACACTTAGAATAATCTTGTAAATATTCTATTCTGTGCTGAACCCAGACTTTAGTTTCATAATTAATGAAAGTGTTAATCTCAGCGCAAGACTACAAAGCAAAGTTTAAGCTAAAATGAGTCTTATATCCCTGTGCTGTGTAGAGTACCTAATGAAAAATGGAAAATCAAAAAGAACGCAGAACTATGTATGGCAAAAAATGTCTTAAGGTATTTTAATTTTTAAAGAAAACTTTTATGAAGCATTACACCTATTTGTAGTACATACACTTGTAAAAGCAATACAGTAGGGAGGAAAGAATTTACTTAATTCCTCAGGTCATAATCTAAACAGTATATAATAAGCTTGGCCTTTTACATTATATTGGTACAAAACTTAAAAATCATGGTAAAAGCAACAGGTTCAGCTAGGCCTATAGGATATAGCTGAAAAAAAACTTGTGTTTTTTAAAACAGGCTTTTTGAAATGTATGTTAACTTTAATTTTATTAAAATACAAGAAATTTCATAAGTATTGAAGTACTATCATACTTATAAATAAGTGTCAAGACAACCTAGGTCCAGTTGAATACTATGGTATCTATTAAATCTGGACTGAAGCCAGATGTGTGTTATATCACTATTTTGTGAAGTGCCTTATAAAATTATGCTTTTAAAACCTATATACAGTAAAAACATTAATTGAACTGTGGTAAAAAAGTACAATAAAATATATCACATACCACAAACTGGGTCTATACAAAATGTAAACCTATATAGCATTTCAGGCTTAGCAGTACTGTACTATGTATGATAGGGTCTATTATTCATTTTAATTAAGTTTAAAATCATAATTACAGAAGTTTGGACCTTTTCTTTTTAAAAAAAAAAAAGGTTTTGCACCAAGAATTATGGGAACTAATCTTTAAGACAATGAAAAATTATTTCTAAACCACTTGGGCTCCTAACTACTAATCTACATGTATTTTATTGAAAAATTAACTTTTACTACTTACCTCAGTTTCAGACCCTGTAGAAGCTTCTTCATTATCTTCCTCACAATGAATATTTACACTAAATATACAAACACTAAAAACTATATATAGAAAACACAAACTAAAGGCCTCTCTTCTTTTAGCCATTGCTAACTCAACAGGCTAGCTTATTATAAATGCTACTAACACAGTAACTCTTAGAAATAATGAGGTAAATCTGAAAATATGTAGGCTAGTTATTAGAATTACATTTTTCACTGGTTTACACTTCCTATTACATTCACTACTGCACTCCTAAAACTATCATCCTTTGTGTTGGGCTACATATAACCTGTAGCACTTTACATAATAAATAAATAAATAAAATATATACATACATACATACATATATATATACACACCAGGTGTCCCATTTGAAACGAAACAACTTAAACTCTATAATTTTTAAAGTATTAATTTGTGAGAATGTTGAAACTTTGCCAGTTACTACACCATATGCATAAGTTTTTATCATAATGTTTTTTGTTTGTTTCAGATTGAATTATGTTTACTCCACAAGAAAAGCAAAAAGTGTGTTATGGATGGCCGAGTTGAAGTCCCCTACTCTGGTGCAATGGCAATTCCATACAACCTTTCACAAGGAACCACCCACCAGAAGAGACCTATATGCATGGACCAAGAAATTTGAGGAGACTGGCAGTGTTCTAAAGGAACACTCTGGAGGGTGAACAAGATCGGAAGATGATGTTGAACGAATACGTGGCGCCTTTGGTAGTAGCCCGAGAAAGTTCATCTATTGTGCCAGTGTCAAAATGCAGATTCCTCATTCAACTATGCATAGAGTCATGCACAAGTGGCTGCAGCTCTATCCATATAAGCTTCAAATTGTTCAGCATATAAACATGTGAAGATCTTAACAAAACATTATGCTATGCACAATGTATCTAATGTCTAAATGTTATAATTCACAAATATCATATGAAACTTTATGACTGACTATTTACTGTGTGAATATTACAGTTTGCATCATTCAATAAAAAGTTTATATATATATACGGTATATATATATATATATATATATATATATATATAACCATTCAACAACTAACTCTCACTTTGCTTATATTTCTGCTCCGAATCATGCAAAATTTGTTCTTCAATTTGCCAAAAATTCCTTTGTCAGACAAAATTGTGAAAACCTATCTAATTCTAATTATTCTTGCCCTGTTTGGCACCTAGCCAAAAACTTTACTACTACTACTACTTTCCCTCCTCTTTTCCATTATGGCAGCTCAGTTGCCATACCTTCTCCTGATAAAGTTGAACTCTTCACTCAAAATTTCACCTCCAACTCAACCCTGGACAATTCCAGTGCTGTTTCTCCATCTCCTCCCCTCTCTGACTTAATTATGTCAGAAATACGACATGATTACGATATCTCCATGATCTCCACTGATCTGAAAATGTGGGCATGGCTTACAGGCTTAGGGAGTCAGGTCTGGATTATTAAATTTTACCAGGATCTCTCTCATTATAATACAAGATTAATGGAATGATTACAATGTAGTGCATCTCTTATATTATAACTTTTTTTTTTTAAGCAAATACAGCCCATTTTTTTAAATTATCAAAATTGATTTAAATAGCAAGAAAATGCATTTGACATTATTGTGAAAATACTATATAGGGTAAAAAGTTGCCAATGGTTGCACATCAATCCAAACATCACACATGTACATGTGACTTTAAAAAAAAAAACCACAAAATACTGTTACATTGAAGAAAATAAAATTCATGTCAAACATTACTTCCAATAACATTAGGACCAATATGTGACCATTGGCAACTTTATATAATTCAGTTTAGCAGCTATATATTTATAATAAAAAAGAACATTAGAAACATTTATTAAGTACTTTATTAATGAAATTTTCATGGACAACAAATCATTTGAGAGAAATTAACCCACAGAATGGTGCATTTGAATCATAATTTCATTGTTGCAATACCTTATCTAAATTTATTTGGAATCAGCTACTAATTCACTTAATTTCCCCCCCATGTCCAAAAATAAAAAAATTTGTGGGAATGTGATTGTCAGCTGATTTAGTTGGTTAACTGTCATTTTCAGAGATGATGAAACTTTCTTTTTACTTTATAACTTATTTGAAAGTGTTAGTATACTTCTAAGTAATTTGTGTTTAAGTATGGTATGTACTACAATGTGTACCATCTCAACTTGTTTCACTGAAATGTAAAAATATTATATAATAATATAGTAGTAGTTAATAAGAGAAAATATTGAAGTCAGTGGGGACAATTTTTGAGGCTTTTAAATAGTTTTGTTCAGTGGGCCCTTATTGTTTGTGATTAATTGGAACTGAGAAAAACATCAAATTACGAAATTGTGAACAATGAGATCCATTTTCAATAAAATGGCTAATTGGTTCCAAAAGCTCAAGGATGGCAGTGTAAAATATCCTTAAAATGCCAAAAAAGTTTTATTTTAATAAAATGATTCACGTCAAACACTAATAAAAACCAATAACATTACTGTAATATTACATAATGATATTTTACATAAATAAAACTTTTTACTGTATGTAATATAAAGCAATATTATTACATAAACAATTATGTAAAGCAATAATATTTTATAAACAATTAAATAACACACTAAATATAGTAACACTGGCATTGAAGAGCACAAAATGACACAACCTCTCTCATTGAAACACACAGCCTCTCTCAGTGAAACACAGTGCAACTGGGTCTGTGTCGACCTATGTGGGCAGCATTGCAGATACCACGTGACAAAATCACAAATTTGCAGTCAGTTGCAAATTTACCAAAATATGGTTGTAAAATGGGTCATCATGAATTTGTGAAATCACGAACAGAGAGCCTCATGAACAACGAGGGCCCACTGTACCATAACCAACTACATTATCTAACCTAAACAAACACTCAACCCTGGCTTGTGATCAAAATGTACTTCTTGAGTATTGCTGAATAAATTAAAAAAATTTAATTTGGACATAGGTTCCTACTTCATAAAATATTAGGTTAGATTAGGGTAGGTTGTTTAGATTTAGACTAGTTAGATTAGTGTAATTATGGACTCTGTCTCCAACTTTATCTGCATTCTTGAATTTTACTCCATTTAAATGGGATACTGTAATATTGTTCCAGTGATCAACTATTTCATACTTTACATTACACTTCATTTGCAAAACAAAGCCACTGGGGCCTTTTGAGGTTATCCAAGTCATGAGCTAGCTATATTTTATAAAATTGTACAAAATGTCAATCTCAAGTCAGATAACACTGGTTGACAAAAATTAACTTTTTTCCCTCATCAAAGATGTATACAGGAATACCCCGCTTTACGATGCTTCGTTTTACGAAACCCCGGGTTTATGAAATTGTATTTGCGCTAAATAAAAAATTAAATGAAGAAATATAAAAGATAAAAATAAAATGCGTACGTCGCGCATACCACAATCTAATATTCTGCATTACAGCAGTGCTTAGTTAGCTCGATTTTAAGACAAAAATAATATGCTTACGTCGCGCATACATACTGTACTGTACTCTATTACGTATTCTGCATTACAGCGGTGCCAAGTTAGCTCGCTTTTAGCTCACTTTGCACTGTGGCAACGCAGCTGTTGTCAGTTTATATGTGCGCTTTGACAAGAGAGTTTGTGCTTTATTCACTCTCGCGCACGCTAAGTGTTTCACTGATATTCTTTTCGTACATTGCAATTACAGTACCCATCATCAATTATGCCAAAACGAAAGTGTGATAGTAAAGACTGTGACGTTAATCAGAAGAAACGAATCCAAAAGCATGTCTACTGACGCATCTATTAATGAAAACTAAATTTGCATATGTAATGTTTTGTACTATTCTTTGTTCATTGCTTACATTTTTATTGTATTTCTTTGTTCATTACTTTCGTTTGTATTATTTCTTTGTTCATTGCTTTCATTTCTATGTTAATAAACATTTTTTTCTGCAAAATTTGCTGTTTTATAACCTTTTTTTTTCAATTTTTTAAGAAAAAAACGTAACCCAAAATATAACATTATATGTATGGGAAATAATGCTCTGCTTTACGAACGGGCGCTAGGAACGGAATAATTCGTAAAGTAGGGTATTCCTGTACACACTTTTTGAGGCCAGTTTTGTACACTGATTCCAAATCTATTTTTGGTTTTCCTCTAGCACATCTAGTTAGTGAAATATGACTATGATAAATTGTGCTGAAATTAACACCAACCTAAAAACATTGTGAGTAAGATTTTCTTTTGTAAACCTTGTCTGAATCATCATGGTACAACATCCAGCAGTAGTCTACCAGCATACTTTTGTTCCAGAAACCTTGGTAGCAATTTTTCATTGACTGGATGTCTTGATGGAAGCGTTCCCCTGTTCATCACTCACCATGCCAAGGTTTTTGGGAACAAAATCTAGATGTAATGTAAAAAATGTATTTTCAAGGACATGCAACAGCCCATTTCTTGATATGCATCAAGCAGTTTCTGAACTCCATCTTTGTATGTGGGAGACTTGTGGTTACCCAAGAAATTTCCACAAATTCATTTGAAAGCCTGCCATGCTTTTAGTTCTAAGCCAGTGAGGCTTTGTTCAAAGCCTTCATCTTGCAGAACCTCCCTGATTTGGGGCCCCACAAAGATTCCCTCCTTCAATTTCATGGCACTAATGTTTGCAAATTTCTCAACAAGGTATCGAAACCCTCTTGAATTCATCTTACCCATCGCTTTCACAAAATTTTTCATTAAGCTGAGCTTAATGCGAAGAGGTGCCAGGAAAATCATCTTTGGATCAACTAAAGGAAACACACTGGACACTGCCCATTAGGGTGTCCCACTTATGACCTTTTTTTTCAGATCCATTGAACATAGCTTTTTTTCTATTAGAAATGGTCCACTTATACTAAATATATTAGAAAAAGATTAAATTTCAATATGTTATGGGTTAAAGTATAGTAAAAGGCATTTGATCAGGTTAGTGGGGCTCAAATTCTCAACCAAGAAAGGGACTTTTTTATTTAGCTAAGAAAGGTGCAATAGCAAGAGTTTGTTGTGGAATTAACCATTGTGATTTTTTCAGGTATTAAGATAATAAAATATGTTTAATTATGAGGTATTGTAAGAATGAATAAAAATAAAGCTATATTAAGAAACAATCCAACAAACTTCAACTCTTTGCTTGGTGCATTAAAGGATGATCTAAGTGGCCATGAGGGATGCATGCTGCCATCAAAAGGAGACATTTTGAAGCATTTTTTCTACCTCAGAAGAAAACAAATGCAAGGCCCTAGTATTTCCAAAGAGGAAAACATTTTGAATGTTTTGAAAATAGTTCAATTTGGGAAAAGGCGAGCATTCCATCAAAGGATATTGTAAGACATAAAACCCTACAGTCTGGTGCTAGTGTCTCCGAGCAACTGATACAACATTTGAGCAAACCAACCAACATACTAAACTTGATAAAATTACATGAAACAGTAATAAAGAGCAAAAAAGCTAAATGTTATAAAACCAAAAAACAAAGTTACTTGGGTCAGTTGAATGATCTGTTTGATATTTCTACACAAAACGTATTTCATGAGATAAGAACGGATTCCCTAAGAACTCAGGAACAAATTAAAGAGGACAAATTTCCTAGAAGATCAAAGAGGGGAGAGGAAGATGTGTCTTGGCCCTTTAGATAAAGCTTGTGTGTCAAAAGTGCAAAGGAAAGAAGTAAGATTCAATGAAGAAAAAGCGACAAATGAAAGAAGCTGAATGAAAAGCATTGGAAAAGAGATCAGGCAATCCAACCATCACTGTGTGTGATGATACAGATAATTCTTTGGGTGAAGAATATTCTCCAGAACCCCAGCCAGGCCCATCAAAACCAAGACCAAGTAGTTTGCTTCAATCAACACTAGTATCAAACACAGCAGATCATCTTGGACCCTCCATAAGGCAATGTACAGTTTTTGCATCAGTTATCACTGCAGTGTGTGGCAAAAACATAGAAGAAATGAGCATATCCAAAACTACATCAGCTCAAGCAGCTACAATATCAAGAAAAAGAATGTGGCAGGACATCCAAGGTGATTTCGTTCCTCCCCAGTATATTCTGATCCATTGGGATAGCAAAATGATCTGAATTTTATCAGGTGGAAAGGAGGAAAGATTGGCAATACTAGTTACTGGGGAAAATGATTTTGAGAAATTGCTCTCTGTAGCAAAAATCAAAGACAGTGCTGGATCAGCTCAAGCAACAAGCGTGTTTGAAACCATCTCAGAATGGAAGCTAGAAGACAATGTGTATGGACTAGTATTTGATACAACTGCCTCAAACACCAGATGGAAAAAAAGGTGCATGGCAAAAGGTGGAAGAACTTTTTGGAAAAAAATTACTGTGGATGGCATGCCATCGTCATATTTCTGAGGGGATTTTGGCTACTATCTACATCAGAATATTTGGCAAAACTAATTCACCTGAAAATGGAGCCTTCAAGAACTTCAGAGAAAGTGTTTGGAAAAATATTGACACTAAACTGCCTCACAGACACCTTGAAATAAAAGATAGGTATTTAAGATATGAGAGAATCCAGCATCAGTTTCATGAATGATATTCTTAACCAAAAGAGTTCCCTTCCTCGTGATGACTATAGAGAATTGGCAGACAATTCTCCTCATTCTGAATGAAGTGCCTTCCAGATGAATTCATTGGATTAAGCCAGGAGCCTTCCATCATGCAAGATGGATGGCTTCAATCCTTTACACCGATAAAATGTATGCCTTCTCTCACCAAGCTGGCTACAATGATGTCACTATTCAAAAACTTGAAAGATTTTTTGTCAGTTCACATCCCCTTTTAATGGAAAATATTGGTTGCCCTGTACTAAATCATCCGATGCTCCTGTAAATGATCTTAGATTCTACAGTGAATTGATAAAATACAAAAAAAAGAGACAGTGAGGTTGCCAAATCTGCCCTAGCCATTTTTCGAGGTCATTATTGGTACTTGACTGAAGAGCTTGTCCCCATGGTTTTGTTTGGCTCTGTTAATAATGAAAAAAAGGTTAAGATGGCCAAAGAATTAACAAAACATGATCCTCCTCAAGAGTTTACACCAGGTCAGCCTATCTTCCCTATTCTGAAGCATGGTGTCAGACCATCACCTCATAGGTCCAAGATCTCAGTACCTATTCAGACTTCTCAACTCATCTAGGGAATGGATTAAAAAACCCATATCATTATGGGAAGATGACAATAATTTTAAAAGAATGAGGGGTCTTATTTCATGTGCCAAAGTAGTAAATGACACAGCAGAGCATGGTGTCAAGCTCATGCAAGATTTTCATGGGCATTGTAAGGATGAAAGCGAGTTTCAACAACTTTTGCAGGTCATTGAACAAAAGAGACATGCAATCCCAAACATGACAAAGAAAAATTTGGTCATTGCTCTGAGGTTAAAATGTAACTAAGATTATTTATTTTTGTTTTTTATTTTAAGCTTTGTTTCAAGCAAATAAAAGTTTGTTCATTGCTTTAAGTGCAAAAGATTCCTAAGATTACTTTCTTTTGTTTTAACCTTTATTTTCTTATGTTATTGGTAAAGATCTTTTTTGTGTTATGTTTGAGAAATAAATAAAAAAAAATGATGGGGCTTTGTTAACATTGTCAAAAACTTTTAAAGTATTTTAATTTATATAATTTTAACCTAATGTTAACCAAGTTGTTCCCACTTTGATTCAATAAGATGAATAAAGTTCTTACTCATCTTATCCTTTCGAGGCCCATTGCCGCAGAGCTGCATTGGGATGATGCTCTAAGGGGGGTAGTAACACCCTACTACTGTTTCTTGTACCTTACTGAATAAAGCTTCGAATTACCTTTCTTTTAATATAAAAAATGTTGATATTTGACAAAAATCTTGTTCATTTAGGTTGATTACAATACAAAATATGGGTATTTCTAGCATTTTCAGGATGGGTTGGGGACCCCAAAATTGTTAAATTTAATCTTTTTTTGATATATTTAGTAACAGCAAACCATTTCTAACAGGAAAAAAGGTATGTTCAATGGATCTGAAAAAAAAGGTCATAAGTGGGACACCCTACTGCCCATTTCTGGCTCATATGTGCTTCTTTGATGCCAGTCATGTCTGATGTAATGATCCATGGTAGCATGCCCATTAACATACCAATGACTGAGATCACTACAGATATTCCATTGATGAGTGCTGTATTGGATTACTTTGAGTACATAGGATATTCATGTTATAATTCTCCTTTAGATGAATGGACTGGGTGATTGGGGTGGATGGCTTTAAGTTCTTATTATGCAGGAGAACTGTTTTCAAGCTTCGCTGTGAGGAATCAATAAAGAGGCGCCACTCAGGTGGTGTGTGTACCTATGACAAGTTCTTGAAAAGTCCATTGATATCATGGCAATTGTAGAGTGGACCATCTACTGTAAAGAACGTCGCCAAATCATGGTTTCATTTTCGATAGTGACACACTCGGATGTTCTTCAAGTTTCTGCTCGAGTCTCAAGGAGAGAAGTTCTGATTTCTCTTTGGAGAGGGCTAGGTCTCTAATGAGGTCATTCAACTCATTTTGGGTCAGCCTCTCCAGCTCCAATTGCTCTTTGTCAGGTGTGTAGTCAAGATCAGCCAAAGGTCCTACATTTCTACCAATCGCACTTTTGTTGGGATTCCCTTTTGTCTTCTAAAGAATCGAGTCCATGCTGTGGAGGTACTGGAATCAACTGTTATCATGAGGGATCAGTCTGATCGCAGAGTCTACATTCAGATAAACACTGTTATGCTTGTTCTTCACAGAGAATCCAGTTGTGTTAACATTGCAAAAGTAACAATTGCTATAATGGTCTCTCAGCTCCCTCCATATCATGGGTATAGTGAATGGCATCAACTTTTTCCTTTGCTTCAACCAGTCACATAATACATTCAAACAAGTGGTACATAAAACATGTGGCACCCATGCCTTATCTTGGTCACCTAGTGGACATCTGAAGTATAACCAGCAAGTTTTCTGAAGATCCATCATGATTGTACACCATTGTGATTCAGTTGTGAATGAGTCGCACATGAACAGAAATTGTCAGGGTGATTTTTACACTTTTGAGGCATGATGATTGATGAGTGGGTTGATGTAAATCACCTAAAGAAATAAAATGTGTAAGTGGGTGACAAAACAAAACAACTAAATATATGTGACTGTTATGCCAAAGAATAAAAGGGTGTACATGTGCAACATTTGCAAATCTGTGGCCAGAAACTGCTCTCACCTTGAGATGGTGTGGTTAAGACCCCAAGTTTAGAGGGAACTTCCAAACCCCTCAATAGGGCCACCTGAGAGGTTTCAGTAATCCCCATTGGGCCAGAGCTTTCTTCAAAAGCCAGGCCTTCAAAGTTACTAAAAATGTTTTTCTTCTTTTTAATTGATAACAACAGATCTGAAATTCTTTCAGTATAGAACAGTGGTTCTTAACCTGGGGGGCACACCCCACTAGAAACAGGAATTTCTCTAATTGTATTTGTTATTCTCTTAACGAGAGCATGGGCTAATATTGAGAAGTTATTGAGAATGTTATTTTGATTGAAGGGGGGCGTGGAGGGAAGGACCAATTCCTAGAGGGGGCATGGTAGTAAAAAGGTGAAGAACCACTGGTATAGAATAATCAGAACCTTGAGGCAATCATATGCCCATTTCTAGAGATAGGAAAGCATCTCGCTTTTCCTTGATTGTGTGGTAGTTATAGCTATGATTTTTAGAATTTATATATTTTGTTTCAGTTTTTAAGGTCACTTTCAACTGAAGAAGATAACAATGTGCTATTGAAACATATTGTGTTTTCATTTAACAAAATGTGGCTTTTGTTCTATTATGAATCAACACGGTAGTGTGTTTTTCTGAATTTTTATTACAATTTGTTTACAGGCTTAGACAGTAGACATTATTCTTATTTTTGCACATCTTTTTTTTAGAGATCAGTTTTAGTTAATATCTATTTAATAATAAAAAAACTCCTACATATAGACATGGCAGTTTTGAGAGTAGACCCTTTTCAAGCAAATCATATGAAAGCCTGGTTCATGATACTACAATTCTTCCATACCACTTTTTCATTCTACTCCAGCCAAGAAAATACAAGGTCAGATAATGCCATGCATAGTTAGAACAACTGTAGATCAAAGAGAACAACTAGATTTGCAAATGGCCAGATTTTTCTTTTCAGCAAATATTCCATTTGTAGTTGACTAGTTGTAGAGAATAAAGAATTTATTAAATGGATCCAAAATTGAAGACCAGGCTATTGTCCTCCAAGCAGAAAAAAATTATCTGATGACTTGCTAATCAAAGTGAATAATGAAGTACTGGATTCAATGGAAAAAAACTTAGACAATTCTACTGTAACTTTAATTCAAGATGGTCGGAGCAGTGTGTCAAATGATCCAATAATTGCCCAGTGTTCACAATGGGTGCAAATCCTTTTTAATAACTTTTCAATTTTTCATAATCTTTATTTACATATTGCATAATTTAAGAATTGCTTTATAAGTCAGCTTACTTGAAATAATCAACATGCCAAAGCATTCTAATTAGCTACAATTGAACAATGTAGCAATCAGAAAAATTTCAATTATTTTAAAATGAACATCTGACCAAAACACCCAAAACCCACTGAAAATTCCAGTGAGTTTTGGGTTGGGTTTCTGGGTGCCAACCCTGGTGGTAGGTGATCCTATAGTCATGTTTTTACCATTGGTATTTTGTATTACTTAACCATTAGTTATAAGGACAATGTCTAACATATTTGGATCACTTAAAATTATCATGTAAATATCAATCATTTTTGAATGCCTGATTTCCTTTGTAAAGACCTTGTTGAAAAACTTAACTTCAGTTATTAATATGCAGCACAATGGATTTTGAGCTTTCTCAGGCATTGAACATGACTAATCACCAATTTTTTTGAAAATTGACACACTTATAGATCTCTGTGAGAAAAACAGAATGACACTTGTTTCAACACTCTAGGTCATATGGTTCCGGAGATATGGCCCTTTGAATTTTGTAAAAAAAAAAGGTCAATTTCCAAGGTCATACCATATCTCAACATAAAATATCTCAGCTCCTATTGCACTTACAGAGACCATTTAAACACTATTTTAAAGCTTTTAAGCAGATCTACAACTTTGTTTCTATTCATATTTTACCTAGTGGTAAAAAAAAAAAAGTTGATCTTATTTTTGACCTTGTGTAGGTCATTTGATGTCAACCAATTTTTCTCTCCTTTCACCCAATTTTGGGTACACATGTCTAAACCTAAAACAAGATTTTTAGTGCTGATTAAGTTAGTATAGATGCTACAGCCATTTCAGTGGACCATATCTACCTCCATTTTGACCAAGTACCTTTTTCCACCAAACTTTGGAACTGTTTGAACTAGTGTTGAGAAAAATACCATTAGATTTTTCTTACTGCTCAAGATATATAATATCTGCTAATTTTCAAAAAAATTGGTAATTATCTAACCTAACCTAACCCACTTATTTGGTCAAATAAGTATCCAGCCCTATTGTAAAATTTATTTTTTTTTGTATATTTCAGAGAATTATATAATATAGGTAATTTAAATTACATAATTAATTAATTTATATGGACATTCAAAAGTGTGAAGAACTTCGAACCTGCTATCCTATTTAAAGGTAAAGCTATGTACATATATAAATACCTTATATAGTGGAACCTCAACTTACGAATTTAATTCGTTCCGAGACCCTGTTCGCACCTCGAATTGGTCGTAAATCGAATCCATTTTTTCCATTGAAATTAATGTAAATTTAATTAATCCGTTCCAGCACCCCAGATAATTGTACTTTTAATGCTTTGTAAGAGTTTATAAAGAGAGAATATAAGAGAAAAAAATTATACTAAATTTAATAAGCTGTATAATTTTACTGTACCTTTGTGGAGGATAATCACTGGCATGAGTGGATGGTGATGAGGAAAGGAAGGGGGAGGGAAGTTACTGTTTGGAAGGAGAGTCCCCTTCCATAAGAACACTGGGCACCTCTCCTTCAGGAGTTTTGTCTCTTTTCTGTCTCTTTAATTCAATGGTTATTTTAAGTTTTCTTTTTTCACTGCCACTATCACTCTTCACTTTCTTGGGAGCCATAATGAAGGGCTTTTAAAGCAATAAACGAAAAATCACGGAGCAAATATGCGAGAGATAAAGCAATAAACGAAAAATCACGGAGCAAATATGCGAGAGATCCACTCGCAATCGCAATCGAAGCGCCCGGCGTATGTTCGTATGTCGATTTGGTCATGAATAGAGGTTCCACTGTACTAGGCTAAGGTACTACCCTATAGAATAAGTTGTTTTAATAGCGAGATGAGTTTTAATAGAATTACTTGACTGTGTATTTATTCATTGTGTACAACAGTATGTACCCATGTGAAAATAAGCTTATTTAAACCTTGGAGCAAGGATTTTTTTGGCATCTGTATTTGGGTCATTCCATGTTAACTCAGCCACAAAATGGCACTTTTTGCACTCACCCCTTTCAATTTTGCTCATACTTGGCACAATAGCAGATATACATGCCAAACTTAAATTCCCAAATTATTAGAGCTGACTGACCTTTGGTTACTGAGATACAAGGTCACAAAGTTGTGACATTTTGACCTTTTTTGCATTAAATGACTATTTTCAAAATGGTGTAACTAAAAAACTATTAAAGCTAGAGCATTGATTTTGGTCTCATTTTAAAGCTCTTTAGTAGCCCTTGTTTATTGTCTCTTGTTAAATATCTCTACTGTGAAAAATAAAAAAATCCCTTCAAAAGTTGACCTTTGACCTTGAATAAAAAAAAATACCTTCTCCTAAAAAATTCAATTTTTTTACATTAATACCTTGAGTCATGTACAACAAAATCCCAAGAAGCTGTAAGTGGCTGATAACTAGTTCAATGTATAAAAAATAATGAAGTTGGCATCATTCTTCAATTTTAGATTTTTTTTGTCAGTTCATTTATTTAAAAGTTCTGTTCTGATATAGTGTCAGTGAAGACTTAGTTCAACTTAACATTATTAGTTCAAAAACCTTTTTGTGACCTGTGCCAAAAGAAGTCTTTTAAAAGACAACCAGGGTTAAACCCCTCGACAGCCCCAAATCTACTGAAGTAGCGCTGATCCAAAGGCCCAACTAGTATATAAGTACTGTCAACTTTACAGAGTTGACTCCTGACTTCAAGTTAAAGTTAATTTATTTTTACTAAATACATGTATAAAAATTTATTTAATAATTCATTAATTGTTCATTATTTTCTTTTCAGGATTTTCTTTGTGCTTTTGTGATTTCAGAGTACAAACATGGAACATTTAAAACTGAAACAGAAGTGTGCTGATCCTTTGCTGCGTCACAAAGGTCAGTGTCGAAAGAAGAGTTTGAGAATTGTACCACAGGAACTTGTAAATAAGTTTCCCGATCTGCACTTAACACTACATCACAGACTTTGTAAGCAGTGTAGAGAACATCTTGAGTCCTTGCCTGAGAAAGGAATAGGCACTTTGAATTCAGACATAAATGATGATTCTTCTTGTAGTAGTGAACCACCTGAAGATCTTGAGAAAATTGAAATGTTGACAATAGTGATGCATCAACTTCAGAGCAAAACCATGAGATGTGTACTTTGAATGCTTCTTTTGTTTCAATTGGTGAATCACCCATAAAAAAGAGAAAGCTTGTAGAGCAAAAGTCATATGGAGCTAAAAAACTAAGCAAGGTGACAGACAGTTAAGAAGAGAATGGAAACAGTTGCAGGAAAAGAGATTTCTGACTCACAATTTAAGGAGCCATCTGGAGATGTAGACTGTTTAGAAATAATAAATCAACTCAAGGAAAAATTCAAAAATGAAAATACTAAAAGTGATAAAATAAAAATCCTCACTGCATTGCCCAAAAGTTGGAGCATTAGGAAAATTGCTTCAGAATTTAACACAACAAGGCATACAGCATCTATTGCTAAAAAAATAGTTGAAGAAAAAGGTGTCCTTTCAGACCCAAATCCAAAGGGTGGGAAAAGAATTAAACAGGATACTGTTGATGCTATTAAAGCATTTTATCTTTCAGAAGACATCAGTAGAACAATGCCAGGAAAGAAAGACTATTGTAGTATCATTGACAATGAAAGAGGAAGGATACATTTGCAAAAGCATCTTTTACTTTGCAATTTAAAAGAAGCCTATCATATTTTCAAAGAAAGAAATCCTTTGGTCAAGGTGGGATTCAGTAAATTTGCAGAATTGCGTCCAAAGCAGTATGTTATTGCTGGAGCAACAGGAACTCACTCAGTATGTGTCTGTACAATTCATCAGAATGCCAAACTTATGTTTGTAAGAGCTGAATTAGAAAAAAACTGCAAATGATGACACACCTATTAAGAATGTACGTCATTGTGTTGCCTTTATGGAATGCAATCCTGCCTCACAGAAATGCTGCTCAGACAATGTGAACAATGTGGAGATCCATCAGATTTAAAAAACAGACTACTGGACATATTTACAAACAACTTCATTGATATCATAAATTTTAAAAAGTGGACCAATACAGATCAGTCAAATCTTGAATCAGTAGAACTGAATACAGATGAATATATTGACCAATTCTGTAACCAACTGAAAGAATACCAGATACATGACTTCAAGACAAAGATGCAAGCAACTTATTACCGTGAAACAAAAATGTCTTTGAAAGATGGTGAGCTCCTTGCTGTGTGTGATTTTGCTGAAAATTATTCCTTTATTCTTCAAGATGAGGTTCAGAGCTTTCACTGGAACAATGAGATGGCTACTCTACATCCATTTGTTATTTACTATAAAAAGGAAGATGAGATTGCTCACCTTAGCTTTGTTATTATTTCAGAGTGTAACATCCATAACATAGTTGCTGTACATTTGTTTCAAAAGCATCTGATAAAATTCCTAAAAGATAATATCTCATCCATCGGTTCCATCCACAAAATAATTTACTTTTCAGATGGGTGTGCAGGACAGTATAAGAACTGCAAAAACTTTTTGAATCTTTGCCATCACAGAGATGATTTTGGAATTGAGGCAGAATAGAATTTTTTTTTGCAACAAGTCATGGAAAGGGACCCTGTGATGGTGTTGGAGGCACAGTTAAGAGATTAGCTGCAAAATCTAGTCTACAACGACCTTATGATGAACAGATCCTTACTGCAGAACAGTTATATACATTTGCAAGTGAAAATATTGTAAATATAAAATGTCATTTTTCAACCAATAAAGAGCATGAAGAGGAAAGCCAACTTCTCCAAGAAAGACACTCAACTGCAAGGACTATTGCTGGTACACAGAAATTACACCATTTACAGCCAGTTTCATTGACTTCTCTTAAGGTTAAACATTATTCATTATCAGATTATTCAAATATTGAGAAAGTTACTGAAAAGGAAGAAGTTGTGACTGAGGAGAAAATACATGGTTTTGTTACTGCTGCATATGATGGCCATTGGTAGGTGGCATATGTGCTGGAAAAGATACCAGAGAATAGAGAAGTAAAAGTCACATTCCTTCATCCTCATGGCCCAAACCCATCATTTGTGTATCCTGGTCGACCAGATGAATTAATCTTACCATATTCAGATATTCTAACACAAGTTGAGGCATCTACTACTAATGGACGAACATACAGGATTTGCAAAGAAGTTACTTTGAAGGCATCCAAAGCTTTGGCAGATCTACAGCACAGAAAGGTAAGAATTCAAAATTAAAATGGTCATGTAACTAAGCACACCAGACAAGACAAAAAATTAGTCACCCCTAATAGCACCGATAGTAGGAAGTTCAAGGTCACACAGAGGGCGCTGATGTAGCATTGGTAAGTGACAAGTAGCGGTGACATAGCACACAGGATCAGATCTGTTTCGTGAGGTGGTGAAGAACAAAGTGTGTGTTGGATATAGTCTGCAAAATGGGTCGTGAGGCAGACGTTACTCAGTGGCAAAAAGGAGCCATCGTGTTTGGCAGAGCCCACGGACACAAAATGTCTGAAGTAGCCCAATTTGTTGGTGTGTCAACGCGTACTGTCCAGCGAGTTTACAAAGAGTGGTGTAGTTCCCAATCAACTGACAATCGACGGCGTAACTGTGGCCGGAAAACAATTCTCAACAATAGGGGCTGCTGCCATGTTTCTCATCTAGTAACTGCAAATCGTTTTCAAACCAGAGAACAATTGCTCCAAGAAACCAATGAGGTTCTCCAGCGACCAATTTCCAAACGGTCATTGCGATGAGAACTGCATGCGATGGACATCTGGAGCAGGGTACCACGGAAGAGGCCGCTGTTAACAGCAAGTCACAAATTGGCACGTTATAAATGGGCTCAGAGGCACAAAAACTGGACTGCGGCAGATTGGAAATGTGTAATTTGGTCCGATGAGTCCCATTTTTTTGTTCTCCAATGATGGGAGGCGATGAGTACATTGCAGGTCCAATGAAGCCTTTAATCCTGAATGCGTCGAAGGTGTTGTTCAGGCTGGAAACAGAAGGTGAAGCGCAGGAATAGACACCCACGGACTCTGGCAGAACTTCGGGACTGGCTGATGAACGAGCAAATCGATGTTCAGTACATGCACAACCTCGTAGAGTCTCTGCCTCGCCGGATTCGTGCGGTTATCAAGGCCAGAGGCGCCGTCACACGTTATTAGGTACATTCTGAGAGGGGTGACTAATTTTTTGTCCAGTGTGCTTATATATGACGCGTTCGGTGGAGAAGGGGCGAATGCAACATTTTTGAATTATGCCACAAAATGCAGTTAAAGTTTGTAAACTTTAAACCTTTGTATTTTTCCAGTTTATTGAAATGTTGTATGAATTTGAACACATATTTGAGTAAAATATTGTTGTGTAATATGTTGATATAATAAAATGCCAAGAAATTTTACAATATTATTTATTGATAGCTTCTGATGTTAACTGGTGTAATCCATTATTTGGTCCTCTTCATCGAATGTTGTATTACCTGCTTCAACTGTTTCAGTTTCTTCCAGTTCCTTTAACAATCTTGTATAATAGTTCACTGCAGTTGCAGGCATTAGGTCTGATAATTCTTTGAGATCTTTTATTTTTCCTTAGTTATTGGCAGCAATTGGGAATACTTTGGTTGCAGTGTCTGCTGGGCTAGATTGAATAAACTGACACTGTAGGACTTTTTCCCTTTCTGCAGTCTGACAGGATGGCTATTATCTGGGGTTGTGCAGTATGCAGTAGATATTACGTAGCCTTCTTTGTGTTGAAAGTCAAATATTAACTTTCTTGCTTCTGTAAATTTAGTAGTTGTTGATTTCCTAATGACAATGAACGTTTTTAGGACATCAAAATCGAGAAAATCAGCCTGTTTCATTTCTACAACTAGGAAGCGCTGCGAAACGGCTGTAGTTATGGCCGTAACATAATCTTTTTTGGTGTAAATAATATTGCTGTAATTATTTTTTATATTTTGTTCAATTTGGCCAAATTGAGCATCACAGGGCATTGTCGAGTGACCAAAAAGTAGATAGATGTGTTCAATGTGAAGCAATGATGCGGAGTGAATTTCTCTGATACATTAAAACCTAAATTTTACCGTGAAAGAGTGCAGACTAACATCTAATTTTTTGCATAGGTAAAGCAAAGGTTTTAAAGGATAATTATACGACAAAAAACTCATTTTTCGAATTTTGTGGCATTTGCCCCTTCTCCACCAAACGCGTCATATACACTGCATACATTTTAAGTTGTGATAAATGGAAATCAAATGAGCACTATACCTATACATATTGTATGTACATTTTAATATGTTACTTGTATTTGTTAATTAGGTAGCTATCTAGGTATACATTAAAAATTGTTTTCTCTTCTAGAAATCACAATAAATTGGGTGGCCCACAAGAATCTTGTCAACTACTGAAAACCATCACATACATGCACAACATACAGGTGAGGTGGGTAAAGAACAAATATTTAAAAATAAGCATTTGCTTGTTTGTAGAAGGCTGCAGATAGTATGTAGATATGGGTTGTATTTGTAAGAGATTGAGCTGACCTTAGACAAAAATGGTTACTGACATACAAGGTCACAAAGTCATGACTTTTTGACAACTTTTGTATAAAATGACTTTTTTCAAAATGTTGCTTGAATTCATTATTTTTTATACATTGAACTAGTTATCAGCCACTTACAGCTTCTTGGGATTTTGTTGTACATGACTCAAGGTATTAATGTAAAAAAATTGAATTTTTTAGAAGGTATTTTTTTTTTTATTCAAGGTCAAAGGTCAACTTTTGAAGGGATTTTTTTATTTTTCACAGTAGAGATATTTAACAAGAGACAATAAACAAGGGGCTACTAAAGAGCTTTAAAATGAGATCAAAATCAATGCTCTAGCTTTAATAGTTTTTTAGTTACACCGTTTTGAAAATGGTCATTTAACGCAAAAAAGGTCAAAATGTCACAACTTTGTGACCTTGTATCTCAGTAACCAAAGGTCAGTCAGCTCTAATAATTTGGGAATTTAAGTTTGGCATGTATATCTGCTATTGTGCCAAGTATGAGCAAAATTGAAAGGGGTGTGTGTTTTAGGTGGCTGACTTGACATGGAATGACCCATTTATTCTAATCTGTAAATCAAACTGCATTTTTTTCTTGTTGTAGACCTCTGAAACAAGATCAGTAGGTCCCAAATTTTATTTCTACCATCTAAGCAAAAATAGCTTTTAACGGTTGGATACAATAATTATAATTGTATTTTTAATTAATTGATCCTAATTTCCATTAATTGTAATTGTAATTGATTTTTGAGCTATAACTGATGTAATTGATCAATTAATGTCAATTGTTAAAAATTATACCCCTATATTTGGCGGTCATATGAGGCGTTGCGTGGAAGAAGGGCGACCTAGCCAAAATCAAATCTTTGAGAGAAATACATTTTAAGTTGGAGAGGTATTTATCGATAATTAGGTAGATGAAGGGCGACCTAGCCATTTTTGGCGAAAATGAATTATTGCTGTTTTCAGTAGCTTAATATATTAAGCTACTGAAAATCAGCAATAATTCATTTTTGCCAAAAATGGCTAGGTCGCCCTTCTTCCACGCATTGCCTCATATATCATCCAATGAAATAAACCTTTGATAGTTTATTTAGTTATACTTAGATATAGATATATAGAAGAGATAGTTATATTTGGGTAATTCTATGAGAAATAGACAAATGAAGTACACGGTAACCTCTTCAAAATTCATGAAACTTGGTGTGAGGGTTCGTTTAGGTCCAAATTACAAATTTCTGAATTTTTTTGAAAATTGGTCAAGTTGGTCAAATTTTATGGCTTGACCAAATTTTGGTCAAATGAAAAAACCAATAATTTTCAAACGTAAATATCTCAGCTCCTAATTGTGGTAGTGTAGTAAGTCTTAAATGATAAAATATGTAAAATTAACTGTAGTTTCTAAATATGTATAATTTTTTTAGGGTAACAAAAATAAAATTATGATTTTTTTTTTTTTTTTTTGCAATTTGGCAGTGAAGATATCATTTTTTGAAAAAAAGACCAGGAATAAAAAATGTTTATTTGATGTATGTACACCATAATAAGTAATAAAAAGTCAGCTTATCGACGATTATTATGAAAAAAAAAAATCCTCCAAATTTTAATAATTTTTTGCTTTCTTTCTAGATTTTCAGTATATACCTAATTTTCTAGTATACGTAAATTTACCTAACCCTTAAAATGCCTCAAAACACAAAATTTTGTTGCGATCCTATGAAAAAACACTCAAGAAGAATTTTCTGTAACATCAAAAAAGTAAACTCTGCCATGGCAGCTGCAAGCTATGGAATTTTGGAAGAAAATCAATTGCTATGTCACAATTAAAAAGAAGCCAATTGTATTAGAACATGTTCAACATTCATCCAGAGAGCCGGAACCTGCACCAGACATACTTAACGAATGTATGGAGCGAAGCAGTAGCGATTCCACGAATCCACCACCATTGGAAGAATTTGTCGTTCAAGACAGGCAATTCAATAAAGATTTGCTCAGCGACAATATTTTACCTTTATTTGATGAAAGCCCTATTAAAACAGGTAATAAAACAATAGAGACTCCGTTCAGGACATTTGTTTCTTAATGCCAAATTCGTAGTTTTCTGTTTTTAAATATTAGCATCAGCACTTGAATACATATATACAAAATATTTGATATTTGATTATTTCACGCAACCTAAATTTATGAATTTGTTTTACAGCTGGATTGAAGCCGGGACAAAAACAGATAAAGGCTTCTACGAAATTCAGATCGACAATGGAAAAGGTTAAACGAAGTTTTGAAGCTGCTTATGGGGCTCCTATTGACTATTCTGAAGCTGGTCCATCCAAAAAAAGTTGTTTGGAAGATGATTTAGAGAGGCAAGACTACTTTTCGGACATAGTTATTGAAATTTGACATTTTAAATTAAATTTAATACAGTCATCGAAGTATATACTAAATTAAGTTTTATCTGTTTACATTTTTATAATCGGACAATATAATACATATACATATATTTTATGAAAAGTTTAATTAAAAATATACTAATTAAACTTAATGTCAAATACACTTTATTTCAGGTATCAAAAGGTTATGGAAGAATTAAAGGAGAAATTTCAAGCAAGTAACGATCGCAATCTTAGGTTACAAATACTATCATTGTATCCCTATCCCATTGAAAAAACTGCTGACTTCTTTGGAGCAACAAAGTATATGGTGCGTAAGAGCCGCAATCTTCAAAAACAGTTTGGGATTCTTCCTAACATTCCAAACATGACGAAAGGGAAGGTCATCACAGCTGAAATGAAAAAAATCATTCAGGAGTTTTATGAAAATGACGAATATAGTAGGATGTGCCCGGGAATCAAAGATTATAAGTTTGCAATAAAAAAAAAAAAAAAAAAAAAAAACTGGTATTATGTAACTTGAGAGAGAGATATGCTGAATATGCAAAAAATGATGAAAATCCCAAAATAGGCTTTAGTACCTTTGCCCATCTTCAACCGTCGTGGTGCGTGCTTGCGGGACAAAGCGGAACTCACAGTGTCTGCGTATGTATGCAACACCAAAATCCGAAACTACAAATATCAGCGTTAGGCATTAAAGATTTAGACTACAAAAAATTAATGTCTTTATCCATCTGCGGCGTGGACAATGAAGATTGTATGATGCACCGATGCAAAAGATGCCCGCGAGAGGTCGGAATCAAAAATTATTTGGAAAGTTTGGACTTCATGGCGATGGAAGAGATAAAATATAAACAATGGGTGTCCGTCGATCACTGTATGTTAAAAGATATCACCGAAACTCCAGAGGAATACGTGGAATCGCTCACCAAAAAAATTGCACAACTGACAAGACACCACTTCACGAATAAATGTCAGTCGAGTTACTTCAAAAATCTAAAAGAAACTCTGCCCGAAAATGAAGGTGTTTTGGTGGGTGATTTCGCGGAAAACTTCTCATTCATCGTACAAGATTGTGCCCAGGGGTTTCATTGGGAGAACTCGCAATGTACAGTGCACCCATTCGTTTATTATTCCAAAAACAATGCAGGAAAACTAATTTGCAAAAGTTACTGCTTCGTTTCAAACCGTCGCAGGCATGATACAATTCTGGTTCATAGTTTTCTCAAAAAATTAATCCTGTGCATCCAACAACAAAATTCAAACCTAACTAAAATTCATTATTTCACAGATGGATGCGCGGCTCAGTATAAGAATAAAACAAATTTTCTAAATTTATGCCATCATTTCGAAGACTTCAAAATTCATGCTGAGTGGAATTTTTTCGCGACATCCCACGGGAAGAATGCCTGCGACGGTATTGGCGGAATGGTAAAAAGAGCAGTCGCCAGAGAAAGCTTACGACGGCCTCTCGACCATCAAATCTTAACAGCTGAGGACTTCTACAATTTCTGCTCTCAAGAATTCCTAACCGCTATTGACTTTTTTTACGTCTCTGAGGCAGAAGTTGTAGATGTAGAGCTTTCTTTGCAAAAACGTCTGAGTGAACCTATTACTTCTATCAAAGGTACTCAACAATTACATCGCTTCGTCCCAATTTCCAAGAATTCGTTGAAGGTTTATCCACTCTCTCAGAGTGCACAGTCAGTCGAAATAAGAGAGCTCATTAGAGTTTCTGCTTCGGATCAAGAACATAATACTGTCTCTCAACGCGAAATTGAAACAGGCTCTTTTGTGGGTTGTATGTATGAAAATAAACTATGGCTCGGATTAGTCCAGTCCTTTGACTGTGAATATGATGATTTTCTGATAAAATTTCTCCATCCTTCGGGCATGTCCCTCATACATTTTTCCTGCGCAAGATGATGTTTGTCACGTTCCAACAGAAAATATATTTGGGAGTATTGAAGCAAGTTTACGAGGAGGAACAAGAATACAATACATTTTTCCGCTTCAAGAATTAAATAACTTTTCAAAGATAAAATAAATTCTATCGAATGTATACTATTTAAGATTGTCTATATAATATTTCTAAAATTTTTATCTAAGATTTGTGTATCTACTTAATAGTTATAAAAATCTTTTCAAATTCTTTTTTCTTATTATTATATTATTAGTGTCTAAAATTTGGATTCACTGGATGAGAATACTGTCTCTTAATTCATTCTCAAAGACTTGTGTACGTGTAGTATTAGGAAGAGTATTTTATACTCTGATAAGCGCTTTATAAATTAAACATTATTATTGTCAATATATTCTGTCCCTAAATATAAGAGGGTTATGTATGTACATTGTACATATATTTTAAAAGATTTTTTCTCCTTTGGTTTATCTACATGTATTTTTTATATGATTTGAAAATTGTCTTTTTTTGGACCAACAAGTCTGTAATAAATCTTCGTCGTCTGAAAAAAAATTTTATTACTTAATTTCAAACTCAGTTTTGAGCCTTATAATAAACTATAAGCTGACTTTTTATTACTTATTATGGTGTACATACATCAAATAAACATTTTTTATTCTTGGTCTTTTTTTCGAAAAATGATATCTTCGCTGCCAAATCGCAAAAAAAAAAGACATTTTTTCCAAAAAATCATAATTTTATTTTTGTTACCCTAAAAAAATGATACATATTTAGAAACTACAGTTAATTTTACATATTTTATCATTTAAGACTTATTACGCTACCACAATTAGCAGCTGAGATATTTACGTTTGAAAATTGTTGTTGTTTTTTTCATTTGACCAAAATTTGGTCAAGCCATAAAATTTGACCAACTTGACCAATTTTCAAAAAAATTCAGATTTTTGTAATTTGGACCAAAACCAACCCTCACACCAAGTTTCATGAATTTTGGAGATGGTGGAGTGTACATTTGGCACTTTCATTTGTCTATTTGTCCTGGAATTACCCAGTTGTCTGTTTTGATTGTCCATGTAAATCTTGGCTACTGCACTGAACAAACGTTCTGAGCTGACAGAACTGGGTGGTGCACTGAGATACTTGATAACCAGAGGTTTTAAGTGTGGATATTCATTGTTTTTCATACTCCTCCACTTTATTGGGCTGTTCTGTCATAGTAAAAGTGGTTCATCAAGATATTTTTCCATTTCTGCTTTCAAAACCTTGCTCAATTTGATTTTTTGGGGGGTTTTGGTCACACTGCCAGGACTTGTCATAGTTATATAACTTCTATCTGATGAAAAACTTTCATAGGATTCCATAGTTTCCATGACATTATCTTTTTCTTCATCAATGCTGCTATCAGTGTCTTGTTTGGTTGTATTGTCAATCAGCTCATCAAAGCACTACCAGATGTCCTCATGTGTTTCTGAAAGTAACGATGTTTGTTTGGTTGTTTCATCTCGTTTGGTCTCCTTTCCAACCTTTTGTTTTTCATTTACATTTTCATTGGAAAGCATTTCTTCTACGACCCATTGTTTTGCTTTTGCATTCTCTCTTAGAAATTTTGTTTTGAATCTTGGGTCTAGAAAGGTAGCCAAAACAAAATATTTTCTATTCATTATGTTGTTTTGTTTGTCACTGCTGGTGGTGGATCCTTCATTTAGAAAGCTAATTTCTACAGACTTCTTCAGCTCATCTTTTAGCGTTTGTATTCCGGTGTCTTTTTGCCTCTTTGAAAGATAGGAATGAAGCGTCATTATTGCTAGAATTACATGAGAGATTGTTTCATTATCAGCACTAGCCTGTTTTGTGATTTCTTCAAATGGTTGCAAAAGCAAAACTGATAACATTTTCTACTAGAGCCCACTCGTAAGCTGCCATAGTTGGAATGTCATGCTCAGCAGCATATGCTGTCACAGCCTGTCTCTGTCCATGCAGTCATTCCAACATGTAGTAGGTTGAATTCCACCTTGTTGGCACATCCTGGATTAGTTTGTGTGGTGATAGTTTTAGGTTTTCTTGAATTTCTTTTAGTTTGGTGCAGGATAAAGAGGAGTGATTGAAGTGAGTAATGATTTTTCGTCCTTTAGCCAATACTTCTGCTATTGCTCATTGAGAGAAGATGGAATCATTAATTACAAGCTGAAGTGTGTATGAAGCAGCTCACTCCTTCTGCACTTCTCAGGCCTGTAAGAAAGAAATGAACATATTTTTTACCTATATTTTATGTCATTACTTAATAAATAAGTGGTATAACTAAATGAAATTTTAATTCTAAATTATGTAGGTATTTGAATATAGGATACCTTTTAGGAATACTAAACAAATATTGTTTATCTAGTAATAAATATTTATGTACACTTTGTTTTAAGTTAAAACAAAGTGTACATAAATATTTAAAGTTAAACTTTTAACTTACCTGTCCCAATGGTGATGTTGGTAGCATTGTCTCTAAGGATGAGATGGACCTACTCCAGTTTTATCTTCCATTCATCCAATGAGCCATTCAACATGTCTGCTATGTTAAATCCTGTGTGCGACTGAGGAAAATGTTTGCAGCTTAACACACAAATGTTGCTTTTCATATTGTCCGAGTTCAAGAAATGAACTGTCAAGCTGATGAGAGATGGATTGTTGGTTGTACTGGTCCAGATATCAGTTGTAAATGACAAGACTGTGGCCTGTGACACCTTTAGTTGTACAGATTCTCTCACTTTTCCATACAACTCGGGTAAGGCCATTTCAGTGAAGTATTTCCTGCTTAGGAGTGGGTATTTTGGAGCAATTGTAGTTATGAGATCACGAAATCCCTCTTTCCACCAAAACGAAGGGTTCAGCATCCAAAGCCATCATTTGAACTGAAATTAGAATAATTGAGAAATTTACGTCAACACATCAAGATTTTTCTACATCTATTTATATATGATAAAAATAATTTTTAATAAAAATATTTTTTAAAGAAATTTATAAAAATTATAACTACAATTACAATTCTTTATATAAAAATTAATTAAAAAATTACTAATTACCCGTTTTTCTTGGGCAAAAATGGAATACTAATTACTCTACTTACCAATCTTGTTCATGATGGCTTTGGCTTGAGAGTCTGTCAAATCCCACATCTTGGTCCTTTCCATGGTTACCTGAGGAGTTGGTTGAGCAGCAACTGGTTTACTTTTTTCCTTTGATAAATTCAGTCCTGTGTCCTCTTCACCAGCTTGTGCATTTTTGTAATGATGTGGATGTTTGCTTTTTAGATGATTCCACATAGGTTTAGTTGAGTATGATTTTGGGGTTTTCCCCCGATTTATTAGTCTTGATGAAGATTTCACATCACAAATCGTGCATTCAGCTTTATTTTGTTCAGTATATACTCTAAAATATTTCCAAATAATAGATCTTGCTTGAGCCATTATTCCAAATTAGACAAAAATCACAAAATAATGCCTATGTTCTACAATCTGTAAAGAGAAATAATGAAATCAAGGGTAAAAAATGAAAAAAATTGACAAGCAAAGTGATATCACAAATTTTTTGACATGATTACAACTACAACTACCGTATTATGATATTTAAACATTTTAATTACAAGAAACTGATCATTTAGAAAAATGTCGAGAGTTAAAACAGTTCAAAGTGACAACACACTTTCATTTACATAATTATCTACACACACTTCCACATATTACAGTATTTTTCAGTTTTTATATATTATATTAAAAATATGTATTAGTGAGATGTTAGTTCAATTAGGTAAGTTTAGTTAGGTTAACTAATATATGTATAATTTAGAAAAATATTTTAATATTACTATAATTATAATAGATTGAATTGACACATTTTCAAATGTAGACATTTATTTGAATGTGGATATAATTAAGATATGAAAATAATGAATATACACAACAGTGTTGTAACTCTGAAGCATTGTAACATTGATAATGTAGTGCGCTATTAAAGAAAATCCTTATTACATTTATTAACACACTACACACAGAAAAATGTTTCTGAAACATTTGGGTCTTTGCGAGAAGGAACTGGTGATTCATTTAAATATGAATTAAAATATTAAAACCAGCAAAAATATTTGCTTAAAAATATCGCAAATTGTGACACAATAATTTGATATTAGATACTTATTGTGCCATAGCATTGCTTGCATGCTTGCAATTTTTTTACCCTTGAATGAGTTTACAATTATTTTAAAAGAAAAACAGCTATAGCTAATAAGGCTCGATATCCAGTATAATTAGTTTGCCAGATATCCGGCAAAATTACTATCCAGTGCATCCCTAGTTGTCAGGGGTCCAAGACTTTTTAACCAGCTTCCAAAGGACCTCAGAAATGTTACAGGGGTCAAAGTTAAGTCTTCAAGAGAAGAGTAGATGCCTGGCTCAGGATGGTACCAGATGAGCCAGGTGTACCTGGCTATGTACGGTGGAGAGCACAAGAAAGCAACTCACTCCTCCACCAAGCCAGACCTAGAGGCAGGGCTAGGGTTGCCAGACATCCTGCATTTGATCCAAAAATCCCACATCCTGCTTTGTATTCAAAATATCCCAGAAAAAATATTTTTTTAAGCAAATTTTTTCAGGATGAATTGATTTAGAATTTTCTAGTATAGGATCCTGTAGAATTTTGTTGAGTAATGTTGAATGTTCTAGAAATTACATAATGTTTATAAAATATTGTGTTTGGCTACAAGTTGGCCAGCTTGATTTTCAGCTTGATCATAACCAAGAACCAACTGAAGGAAAGAGAAATCAGTTGCTCATTGAAAACTTAGAATCAGAACTCATGATTAAAGAAATTTTTTCTAAGACTTGCAAGGAATTTCAGTTATACTTTAAGTCAGAAGATCGAGCTAAAATTTTAAAGATTAAAAGTTCAGAAAAATATTGACATCATAATATAATTAGTAAAGCAATGTATACTATAATATTTAATATGCTATGATAATTTCAATATTATTTATGATGTTTAATTGTTAAGCATTATTTTCATAAAATTTTTCTAATTTTGTTAGTTGTAACCATTGAAGAAATCTAGTTTCAATTTGAAAAAAATTTGGTCTTTAAAAAATACCTCAGAAATTTTTTTGTCCCACATGGGCATTTGAAAAATCTGGCAACCCTAGGTGGGGCCACCAGCTTGACCTTTGTTTGAAGAAAGACCAATGCACAGAACAGCAACGAGGTTAACAAGGTATGTGTGTGTGTGTGTGTGTGTTTATATACACATTTTTGATAAAAGTTGCTTAAAATTAATCAAAACCTACATGAAAATTATTGACTGCCAAGTTAGGTCAACTGTATACTAGGGTGTGACAGTTGCCCCAACTTTGTCCTACAATGCTGTTCAAAATTTTGGTGTTGCATATTGACATAAAAAATACCCACGTGCAATTTTTTGAAGATTCATGCATATTCGAGTGAGCACCAGCAATTTGAAAAATAGCGATTTTGCTTAAATGGCATACGCACCTATATATGAGTATGAGATTACACAACCATCATAAGGGATATTAACACAAATCATTTGCCTGTCTTAATTAAAAGCTGTTATCACTAACACAAAAAAGTTAATCATTCTTATTCTCTCATGGTACATTAAGGGGTTTTATCATATATTCACAAGGTATTATTTCTCTAGAGCAAGAAACCATGATTTCTGTTTGGAAACAGATGATCATTTGCGCTGATTAGGAACGCGGAGTCTGTCATTTTCAACTACTTGAAGGACTTCTTGAAAGCGCTCCTCATCCCTGGCAACATTAAGAAAGTCATGGCAAAGTTTTACACCACGCTCTGCAGCCTCATTGACGACCTGAAGCTTGTCCACAACCAGTTTCATGTTCTGGTAGTAGTCATGATCCGCCCATTCACTGGCTGGACTGTGGAGAAACTGATAGGGCATGCCTAAAATGGTGAAGAACCGGCTTGAGTCAGGCCCAATTAGGTCCACCAGGGCAGTGCCACTTTCTGGGACAGGGGGAAGATATGGCTTTCCATAGCCCCCATGATTGAGCCCACTCTCTTAGTAACTTCAGTGCCTTCATGGCAAAGAAGGGCCTTCCTCATCTCCTCTTTTGTCCTTTCTTGTACTTGGGACAAGAACAAAGCCAGTGGGGCCAACTCCTCAGTTAGGTACCAAGTGTGTCTACTGAGTGCCACACGTGCTTTGTCAACTATTGTGGCGTCATATGGGGCAAATTCAGCCAAGGTTTCGACCAAATTCAAGTCATTCAGTGGCACACTTGCTGGAACGGGGCAAACAATCCACCATGGGACATAAACAGCAACTGTGAACACAGCAAACCGTTCTAACTTGCTGATTTGACTTTTAGTCACAACCTCAGCTTTGGGAAACTGCTCTTTGATCTGGCCTGACAAAAGAACAATCTTGAGGGGTATAGAGCAGTTTAGCCATCCACCTTGCTTTGTGAAGTGCGCCGGGGTAGACCATTGTGAAGTTCACTGGCTCGGATCCTTTAGTTACAAGCAGCAGACAACGCTCTACCAGCTCCTTGTAGTCGCTACATGTAAATGGTTGGGCTAGAGATTCACGGAAGAAGTCAGCCATCTCCTGCTGGCACTCCTCAAACACTCCAGGCATTGCGGGGTAGTAGTATTTCTTTTTTTCATTGTACGCCAGTTGAGAGAAATGGTTCTTGAACCTAGAAATGCAATTATTGGGATTATTGTATTTCGTACTAATCTATAATATTGTTTTAGGGGTATTAAGATTGATATGATCGATCATTTGCTTGGTGTTAGTATATCTTATAAGTCTAATAAAAGAAATTCCACTAAATTTGTTCATTAGATAATAATATTCCTTGTTATTTTGTAAAGCTTATGACTCACCTCTGGAAAACCATTATGTTTGGACTTGAAGAGCCCTCCACTTTCAAGCAATCCCAGCAAACACCTAGGATGACTTTGCCCACATGCCTGCGACAGGCGCACCAAAATACAGCACGCTCTAATTCCTTTTGGAGGGAGACGCAAGCAGCTGTTTTTTGTCCTGAAAAAAAAATGTAATTGTAGTTTAAGGCCACCATTTCAGGCACGTGCTTTTTGCAGATTTCTGTTAAATCATTCACTGTATTTTGGTATTAATGTCGTGATAAATTCACGCTGATGTTTGAAATAGGTTTACCTGTATTGGATGAAGTTGTGTCAAAAACCATACCAACGACATTCTGTTCACACTCCCAATCGACCAGAAGTTGTTTGGTTGCTGTTGATATCAAGTCTCCTTGAACCAGGCCAGCTTTTTGAATAAAATGCAGAAGAGGTGGGACTCCAAGAAGCTTTGTGCCATTGACACCAGACACAAGAATGGGCAGGCGGTCATCAGTGCCTTTGGAATCCAGTGTGTCCATAAGTTTACCATCCCAGTGCACCAGTACTTTGTCTGATGGTTGCCATTCATCCATGATTTTTAAACTTATTTCTGACACGATGGAAGCTCAGTATCGGTGGGCCGTCCTTGCATTTAGACTCAGCTTTGATGTATCTCCACCACATGCAGATACAAGGGAGTACACAATTGCACTCAGCTGGGTCGGCGAGATGTTGTTTCGAACACTGCATGAAACAAGTTCTGCCAACTTCAGAATATCATGGGGCACAAAAATTGAAACTCCCTCTTTCACTGTTCTCTGATGTTTTCTCTTTGGTTCAGCAGTGCTGGCCTCATCAATGTCATCGTCCTCATCAGAGCTAATAGGTGAATCAATATCAGCCTGTACATTCTCAGCATGATCACATTGCTCTCTCTCTTGTCGCTTCTCTTCTCGCATCTGCTTTTTCTGTCGCTTCTGAACCTTTTCTGTGAGTACTTTGTTTACCCCAGAGTAGGTAGCTACTCTGTCACTTAGCATGCTTTTCATAAAGAGTATGTCAGTATCGATGGCATCCTGTTCGGCCTGAGTTTTCCCCTTTTCGCAGCCGCCATGTCTTTCAACACTGTGTTCTTATAAAATTTCATCGTCAGGCTCAATTCTGATTTAAACTTCATAATTCCAGGATCATCAGCCCGTCTTCTATCCTCATTCTTTTTCATAAGCATCATGTAGTCTTTGTCATAGTAAGTTTTAATCACTTGGCCAATATTGTTCCTGCCTGTAATGGTCGGGACATTCGCCTTCTGGTAATGCAAAAGCACATTGTCAATGGTGCAGATAAAGCCTGGTCCCAATGCATATCCCGAAGGTTTGCTAACAGACATAGTAAGACCTGCCTATTAGTTGGCAGTTTGCAGCCCTTTATTTCCTTTTCTTCTTCTCTGGGTATGGTGCCAAATAACATTCTGACATACTCATCATCTTGCCGTGTATCCATGATTAAATTCTCTATTCACAGCATCAAATCACTGTCAAGGGAAAAGAAAAAAGCATCATTAAAATTAAATGCAATAAAATAATACGTGGAAAATTTGTGGGTCAGCATTCCAGACCCGGAAATGAAAATCTGATAAAATGTGCTATTTTCACACTTATTTATGAAATTCATAAGCTGAAATAGCAATACTTGCTGGTACGACGGTGCTAGCTCAAACATGCACCGATCTCCAAGAAAATTTACAGGGGTGTTTCCTACATAATACACAACACTAAAACTTTGAACAGCATTGTAGGACCATTTTTTGATTTTTGGAGGGCAATGGTCACACCCTACTGTACACCCTTGATGATTGGGTGGGTTAAGTCATAAATATTTTCATTTAAACTAATAAAAATACCAACTTAACCCTTTAACACCGAATATTTTTGTAGGGTTAAGTCTAAATGCATGTATTTGAAATGCTAAGTATTCAACTCAGTCGGCGTTAGAGGGTTAACCAATCATCAAAGGCATACAGTTGACCTAACTGGGTATTCAATTAACCTAATCAGGCATTCAGTTGACCTAACATAGTGTAGAGCAGTAGTAGGCAACCTTTTTTGAAACTGGGTCAATATGATTTATTAGTAATTTGATAATGGGTCAGTGTTCAAATTTTAAATCAAAATACACTATTTTCGGAACATTTTAAAATAAAAACACTGTGTAATATTATTTATTATTTTGTATATACTATATAGGTACTACAATTGACCCATGGGTCAGAGGTTGCTGACCACTGGTGCAGTGTATTATGCATGGTACCTATATTTATTGTTCATGTATGTAATCTACTTCGTATTATTTACAACTGATAATATAGCCTTACTATTGAGTCGGAGTAATTATTAAATGTTTCACCAACACTAGAAAAATATATTTTGGATATTAATTTCAATGTATTTTGGGGTGTTCTGTTCAAATATGACCTTCATATCTTGCGCAAATGAACCAAAACAAAGTTATGAAACATTAAAGTTTTCCTATATTTTGGTTTATTTTCGCTAGAAATGAAGGTCATATATGAAACAAACACCCCAAAATACATTAGAAAAATATATTTTGGATATTAACAAATACCAAATAGGCTAGGAACATCAGCTTTTATATATAGAAACCCATAATGTTCATTTAAATGTAATTTCAGGTTATTATTCGTTTTTTGACCCAGTCACACCCAGCTATAACAGCAATATATATTGAATAACCAATCAAAACTGAATAAGAAAATATATACATTATCTCGTGCAAATTTGTATAAAATATGTTTTTTATTAAAATATATTTCCTATTTTTGGTGTTTTTTCAATATATAAATATCGACTATTTGGTGAATATTTCTTATTTTTGGTGATTCTGGCTACTTCTACGTAATTCAATTTGTCCTGTTTTACAAGTAAATCATTTTTAGCAATGGTTTGTCTGTTCAGTTTGTTTTTTTTGTGACAAAGTATGATGTGTCAGTTATGCATATTTGATTTTGAAGACATGATCCGCCATATTGCCCTCGATAAAGACAAGAGTTTAAACCTTTTTTTCAATCTCGGAATAATTAAGACATCCGTGACCTACCCTAAATGAATAGTACTTATATTTTAAGGAAAGACCAAAAGGTCTTTAGGTGCCATAAAAAAAATCCTAAAAATAAACGTGTCTCAATTCAGTTTAAGGGCACGCGAAATTTAGCAGACTACCCATACAAGGTTGGCACATGTTATTACATTATCATTTGTATAATTTAGGTCTCTGGGATATGGGGGCAAAGCCCCCATAAAGATCACGCATCACAAATTGATCGGTCCTAATATTTTCCGGACAGTTCAGTACGTGACACCAGTTAGGTCAACTGTACGCCCTTGATGATTGGTTAGGTTAAGTCATGATATTTTCATTTAAATTTGTTAGTTTAAATGAAAATGACGGGTGCAAACTTTTCTGGTTAATTTTGAGGTGTTTTGTATGAAACTGCCATCCATTTCCTGTGCAAATGCGTAGTTTTCAAGATGATGATATCTCAAAAACTACACATTTGCACAGGAAACGGATGGCAGATTCGCGCAGAACACCTCAAAATTGACCAGAAAAGTTTGCTCTCGTTATAAAGGGAGACTGGGTCAAAAAACGAATAAGTACCCCCATGATAATATATACGTACTAAACTTAGTAATTATTGAATGTCAAGGAAGGTCACTGTTGGTGAAACATTCAATAACAACACAAGTTACATGTATAGGGGCTCTGGAACCTGCGCGCAGTTTCCGGAGCCACTTCGTATAAAATAAACGCCAATTAGGGTGAGTCACATCCGGGTTAGGTTACACTACGTCAAAGGGTCATTCTACGGTGGTTAGTTATTTGCTACATCACCTACTTTCGGCCAATCAAGTATTCATAAAACTGGTGTCCCCAAAACACATTTACCTTAAAACGCCTCAAGCATTACTAGGCTACCAGACTAGGCACTAGACGAAGTAAAGTCAGAGTTACTAGGCCTATTTGTACATCTTAGTCTTAGGGTTCAAGTCTACCTTGATAACTTTGCTTAATTTAAACGTGGGCTTGCTCCTGTCTAAAGTTATGCCTATCAAATATATTCTATGGCAGACCTAGACTAATATGGGCGTAAACCATTTAACCTTTCTCGTGACAAGTCTACTTAGGCCCCAGGTGTGAACTCTAAACGGCATATTACCTTCTTTGCGACTACACATAAGCTGAATAGGCCGAAAGAAGCCTTCGAAATGGGAAGAACAAACAGCACATATCACACATATTCACGATAGCTTACGACATTATTATAGCTTATTCATACGCTTGGAACTAAAAATTTATGACGAAATAATATAAACCAATGAGGAATGACCGCGTCATCATGGGACGGAAGACAGTTTAGACCGGCGACGATGCCTTATGTGTGCAGCGCTGATATATTCCACATTCAGTCATGCGAAAATAAGTGGCATTATAATTACATATAATTATTGAATTATTACTTACAGGTAGAAAACCGTATGGTAATAATATTTTATGTCTACACAATGCATGTTTTAAAAAAGGGACCTTTTCCAGTTTGTGTACCGTTTTTCATATAATTTATTTTTGAGAATATTTTTGTTAAAACTAACGAAAATATCACGACTTAACCTAACAAATTATCAAGAGCGTACAGTTGATCTATTAGTAAATACTATTCCAGAAACAAACAATGTTATAATTAATAATAGATCAACTGTACGCCCTTGATAATTGATTAGGTTAAGTCGTGATATTTTCGTTAATTTTAACAAAAATATTCTCAAAAATAAATTATATGGAAAAACGGTACACAAACTGGAAAAGGCCCTAAAAAAATATGTGTACTACTATTGAAGTCAATTAAATAAATTAGCTTTTGAAAAAAAAATCTGAAGAATAGTTATTAGGTTAAATAAATGCCAAGTACTGTACATTCGGAACATACTGCATATTCAAAGTAGTTTTCACCTATGGAATTGATTTTAACAAGAATCGGTAGCGAATCAGAGAATCGGCAAATTTTACCAATTTTTATGCATCGGTAAAAACGGCCAATTCCACCGATGCCGATGCATTGGTGCATCTCTACTTAATATCAACTTATATATATAGGAACCCATAACCTTCATTTAAATGCAATTTCATATTGTAAAAATAAAATGCTACTAAATTACCCGATGTGATTAACCATTATGTATGTCCAGCTTACGAAACAAAGGCCACAGACCTACAGTATGTCAAAAATTATCACAAAAAATTTGAAAACTCATGAAAATCATGGTATATGGCATTTTAATATGTATTCATATTAAATATCATGTTATTCATATAACATGGTATGGCATTTAAATAGTATTAAAATATTAATACTATTAAAATGTAAATACTTTAATAAAAAAAGGACAAAATTAGCCGTCTTTTTGTGTTTCGTTCTCATTGAGATTGGTTGTATCCTGGTCAGACTAATTTCGTTTCATAAAGAATTTTAATTAAACTGATTTTACTCGTTAATGAATTGAATTTCGTAACTTCTCAAATTTCTTAAACTAACTTATCAGTTGAACCTTGCCTTTATTTTAATCTACTCGTATTAATAAATTAATAAATACGAAAGGAGAAAAAGAGAAAGATTTTTTGGAAAGGCGATAATTATTGTCATTATAACAATAATTATTGCCATTGTTCGGTTCATTTCCACATGGTAAGATTCAAAATGTCACGAAATAGCTTTTGCAGGCATCTGATTTTCAAAATTTTCTAGGGGGAAATCCCCTGCAAAGATCGACACTCCCTGCTTTCGCAGGTTGTGGTCTTTTCAGTTATTCTCCTTCCCTTTCAGAACAATCAATCAATCAATCAATCAATCAATCAATCTATCTATCTATATTATAATGTTTTAGACCAACAAAGACCCTAGGATCCACTCATGGCTGGTCTACCTAACTGTGTTCGTAATTGTGTATTGTCTATGTCCTCGGTGGTGGCGGAGGGAACCTACAATTTTACGTGGGTTCCGAACCACAAATACATTACAATATATATACTTAGGAGGAAAAGTGTAGGTGTGGCTGTAAAGACTGTACAGTAATGTAGAAATGTGTGTGCACCCATTTTGGGTCTCCCATTTCAAGGTGTTTGTGGGGCAAGTGAAGATCATGAGTTTTTCAATACCTCACAGTACTATGGGGGGCACCGCTCGGCAGAGGAATCTCTTTAAATGGGGTGTGTAAGGACAGAGAGTATCCCCTAACCCAAGATGCTGCCTCCCTATATCCCACAACACTTGTGTTGAGCTGTGGGATCTATCACCACAAAGCCTTAATTTTACTATCTTAAACTACACCCAATCTATCAACATATGCGTCTAATCGATTTTAAACATGTTTATAGACGTGCTACTAATTACTTCTACCGGCAAACTATTCCACCTATTTACTATTCTATACGTAAAAGAGTTTTTCGCAACTACTGTCTCGAACCTTCTACTTGTCAACTTACACCCATTATTTCTAGTCCTATTATATTGAGATATTTCGAAAAAGCTATCTCTATCTACGTCATCGAACCCATTCATAATTTTGAAAAGCTGGATTAGATCACCCCTTAACCTCCTAGTCTCGAGTGTAGTCAATTTTAACTCCTTAAGCCTATCCTCGTACGACTTTGACCTAAGCGACGGAATCATCTTAGTTGCTCGTCTTTGAACTCTTTCGATTTTGTCTATATCTTTGCGCATATGCGGATTCCAAAATTGGACCGCGTACTCCAAATGGGGTCTAACTAATGATTTATAAAGAGGAACTATAATATCGCGCGATTTGTACTCAAAATTTCGAGCTATAAAACCTAATACTTTGTTCGCCTTATTGACCGCTGCTGTACTTTGTTTCGCTACTTTTAAATCACCAGTAACTGTAACTCCTAAATCTTTTTCCTGCTCTACGCTTGTTAAATCTTTCCCTGACATACTATACGCAAAATTACCGTTACGCGAACCTATATGCAAAATTTTGCACTTATCAACGTTAAATCTCATTTGCCATGTGACTGACCAATCAACAATTTTATTCAGATCTTCCTGGATTTTACCTCTATCTTCGTCATTAATCGCCCTACCACCCAGCTTCGTGTCATCCGCAAACTTTGAAACTGTACTGACTAGGCCGACATCTAAATCGTTAATTAATATATATAAGAAAAAGCAAGGGGCCAAATACAGAACCCTGAGAAACGCCACTCGCTACATTAGCCCCACTCCGCTCCATCAACGACCACCCTCTGTTTCCTAACTGAGGCTACCTCGCAACCACTCTTCTAGCCAATTTATTACTACACCCCTGATTCCATGAGCCTTAGTTTTTTCAATGAGTCTTTTGTGCGGCACGGTGTCAAACGCCTTCTGAAAATCTAAATACACTACATCAACCGCCCGATGTCTATCGCAAACATGAACCACGCTTTGGAAAAATTCTAAACGATTAGTTAAGCAAGATTTGTTTCGCCTAAAACCGTGCTGCGTATTTCTAACTAGTTTATGCAATTCTAAGTGTTCGACTAAACGATCCCTAATTATTGATTCCAGTAGCTTACCTACAACAGACGTTAAATTGATTGGCCTATAATTTCCCGCCGCACCTTTATCGCCTTTCTTAAAGATAGGTGTTACGTTTGCTAACTTGAAATTATCTGGTACGCACCCCTCAGAAATAGACGCATTAAAAATCTTTGTTAGCGGCACAACAATGCTATCTTTTAATTCTTTTAGTTGTATGGGATATATGGAATCCGGCCCCGGTGAGTTACGCGTTTTCATTTTATCAATATAGCGCATTACCTCCCCTTCACTAACCACGATGTTATCCAAAATATTACCATTATCAAAAGGTATTATGTCTATGACCGTAGGAATATTCGTTACATCTTCTATAGTAAAAACTGACGTAAAAAATTCGTTTAGCAAGGTAGCCATTTCCTTGTTTTCAGAAACTAGATCTCCGTTTACATTTTTCAAAGGCCCCAAGACACTTTTTACTGGATTTCTATTATTAACGTATTGAAAGAATCGCTTGGGGTTTTCTTTACCGTCACGAGCTATGGAGATTTCAAATTCGCGCTTGGACTTTTTTATCACACTTTTCGCTTCACGCCTTAGAGATACATAGTTGTTTCGTAACCACAAATTGTCTTTCTCGCACTTATGTAGCCTATAAGCCCTATCTCTACTCTTTATAATGTCTCCTACTCTAGAAGTAAACCACAAGGGCTTGTGGTTTACTTTCGCGCGCTTAATTCTGTACGGTACACATTCCTCATTTATAGTCCTAAATACTGTTTCGAACGATTCCCACATTAGTTTTGCGTTGGAGTTCCCCATTACGTTTTCCCAATTGACGTGTGACAATTTATTTCGAAATTTACTAAAGTCTGCGTGTTGGAAGTTAGGAATTTTAGTCGAGTTAGCTGGTTTCGAGTGACTTACTGAGAGGACAAACTCTACCATATTGTGATCGCTATTGCTTAACGGTTCTATTACTTGAAGATCAGTAATTAGCCTATCATCCGTAGTTATTACTAAATCTAAAATACTGTCCAACCTCGTAGGTTCCCCAACCTTTTGAATAAGAAAACTATCCTCGAGAAAATTAACTAAACGATTACCTTCCGCGTCTCCCTGCATTGTATCGTAATTTACGTTAGCGCAATTAAAGTCACCCATAACTAAAGCCTGCTCACTACCAACTATTCTCTTTAGTTCACGATATAACGCTTCGTCCGTATCAGCTGTTTGATTAGGGGGCATATATATATATATATATATAATATATATATACAGGGCGTCCCAAAAAAACGTATACACACTTTAAATAATTATAAAGGCAGTGTTTATTAAAATACATTTCATTTTCAAAATGTAATAGAATCTACAGACATTATTTAATTGTTTTGTCAACGCGTTTTCAAACTGACGTCCGTTCTGGTCCAGGCACTGCTGATAACGCGAAGCAATGGAATCGCAAACATCACGAAACATTTCGTTTGGTATTTGTGTGCATTCTCGTTCAATGGCTGCTCTCAATT
The DNA here is from genome assembly GCA_023014485.1 of Bathynomus jamesi. NCBI lineage: Eukaryota > Metazoa > Arthropoda > Malacostraca > Isopoda > Cirolanidae > Bathynomus > Bathynomus jamesi. The sequence goes on from JAJOZX010001629.1 coordinate 348,568, forward strand.
CAGCGCCCGTTGCAGGTTTTATAGCGTAGACTTTGTCTTTTAAGTATCCCCATAAAAAAAAGTCTAGTGGTGTGAGGTCTGGTGAACGCGGAGGGTATTCTACGAAACCCCTTCGTCCAATCCACATCCACATCGTGCCAAGTACCACTCGCAATACTCCACTCTTCGGTCCGGATCATCTTCATTAATAGCATGGACTAATCTTGGAATGTAACTTTTCCATTGACAGCACTTCAAAATGCGTTGGACAGACGATTCTGAAATTCCTACCTCACGACTCGCTTGCCGCACAGATTTTCTTGGACTTTGGTGATACGTTTCCAGTACTCTTTCTTGCTTTGTGGGGCTTGTCGATGTCCGTGGTCTTCCGGAACGCTTCTTGTGGACATTCTGAACAGTTCCATCGGCTTCAAACTTATCTCTAATTCGAGTGATGGTAAGTCGCGTTGGTGGATCTGTTTGAAACTCCCTCCTAAACTGTCTTTGCACTTCAACTGCGTTTTCACACTTCCAGTAGCATTTTAGAATGAATTTCCTTTGTTCAAAGCTTAGTCTGACTGCCATTATTAATTCTAATGGGTTTAACTTGGAAAGAAAGAAACCAATTGAGCTATCAGCTGTTAAAGTGTGTATACATTTTTTTGGGACGCCCTGTATATTATATATATATAGTGCAGGTTCGTGGTGACTCCGGATGTTGCCACACACGTCTACCTACATTATTGTACTATGCATAATGCACCAGTGATTAACCCTGTAAAGTTACTTTTTGAACAACCCTCGTGCTATTTATGTACGAGGGTTGTTCAAAAAGTAACTTTACAGGGTTAATTACTGGTGTATTATGCATAGTACAATAATGTAGGTAGTACAATATTTTGTTAGGCGTGTGTGGCAACATCCTGAGTCACCACGAACCTGCACCATCAGCTGCAGTGGCAGAGCGTGGTTCTCCGGGCCATGGGGCAAACTTTCTTCGCCCCCCCCCCCCCACCTTGGCCCCTAGATGTCAATATGATAAAATATTGTAGTAAAAAGTTAAATCAATACCTTCTTATTTATTTTATGTGGTACCCTGTGGTTGTGAATATGCTTTTCACACCTTGACAATATAATTTTAAAACTCGAACGCATATTTATTATACATACATATACACTGTAGGGTGGGTCAAAACAAGTTTTTTTTGCTTTTTTTAAAAACGACACTATGTGATGGTTTTCATTTGGGTTAACAAATAACATATAAAAATTGAGCTATGTGCGATAGGGCATATCATACTCTGGGTTCAGGGTTGAAATTTTGGAAAAGAAAAGTGGCTAATATGTATTCCTATGTAAAAATTAATTCTAAGATGGGTTTATTATTTGCAACTTTTCCGAAAAATCTCATTTTCATGGTCAAAATCGCGATTTTCTGATTTGAAGGCTGCCTAACGCAGCCTCAGGGCACCCAAACCAAAGCGCGCAGCTGTTCTGCATATGATTTAGGCTAAAAGCTGCTTTTCTGACCTCATCCTTGCTTTCTTGCGTGTTTCAACACCTCTGGGTGCTGAAAAAATGTTTAGATTCTTCTTCAAAGAACAGGCGCGGCTCACCAGCTCTACTCTGATCAAGTAGCGGGAGACTTGCCACCTCCACGTGTAGGTTTACACGCCTGTTCTTCCTGGATCCCTGAAAAGCGTGGCCTCATAAGATCCTATATTATGATATTATGAGGACTTTCAGCTCTTATGAGCATTAACGATGGCTTCAGCCTCTTCATCAGCCACTCGAACCTGAAAAGCTCTTAAGTATGTCCTGCTTCGATCTGAACACTGGGAGCATTTCTCGATGGTCTATCCTGGCTCTCACCCACCCATCTCTCCTCTCGTGACCGTACACAGCTTGGGAAGCAGTTGAGACTTCCTGTACAGCTCTCTCGCAGGACTGAGTATGAACAGAGAAAGCGTCCACTTTGAGTGGATTTTTCCTGAGATCCTCGAGCTCAGTCAAGGTCATCTTGCAGGTGAAAATAGGCTCGTAAATATTCTCTGATTCCCAGTTGATGAAATCCTCAGGTGAAGTGGCTTGCAGATTGACTTTGGGATTTTTATGGGGCCTCACTGTCGTATCACCAAAGTCTCTTCCTTCTCTGATCTTCTCTATCTGGCTCACAGCAAAAGCTCTCTGATGCTCATCCTCACTGCACAGGAATGAAGCCAGGATGTTCTCAGGATGTGCGTGGTAAGCTCCTCTTATCAATGCAGCTCTTCGTCCTCCTCAAAGTCTTTCATGAGAAGCTCCTCATTAGTAGCCTCCTCTTTCTTCTTCCTCTTCACAGCAGAAGCTTCTTCAGCCTCCTTCCTCTTCGCTGCTTTGATCTGTCTCCTGCTGTCTTCGAAGTCTACAGAAGACATCTGGATTCCTGAAGCTTCGGAAGTCTTCACTCTCTGGTAGTACAGCCACTGAAGGTCCAGTTTAAGAATCTTCACCACCAAAGGACAGTTACAGTTCACATGGGCCTTGAGGGAGCATCCTCAGCATCCACTCCCCTCTGAGCCGCACAAGATCTGATGCTTGCAAACGCAGACTTCACAGAGTTTATTCAGATCAACCATCCTCTTCTCCTGGGTAGCAGACTTATCTCTCCGGTTCACAACGTCTGTCATGTCCTTCCATTTCAACAAGATCTTATATGAGAGCGATTTTTCAGTGATTGTCACAGGCGGGGAGAACTTTACATTCGACTTCCTCCACTGAGTCATCACGAGTGAAGCCAGCTCGTCAGTCATCTCTCGGATAGGGTATTTAGACCTTTGGATGTCATGAATGAGGAACTTTTCGTCCTGCAAACGAATCCCTCTGAAGAACGCTCTCCAAGTCGGCACCTCGCTGGGAATGAACTCCTTCCCCGGGACCACAACATCCGAGCGCTTTGAACCTGACATTTTCCTGATTTTGGGGGCAGATTCAGCCATCACGTCTAGTCGGTGCTTATTCTCGCTCTTGTCCAATCTGTAACAAATTCATATCAGTATGTTTAGTGTTCTTTCGCCATAAATATTGACAAGGAATATAATTTTTGGTTATAATCAGGTTTGCCAACCGGCATTTTTAATTACCAAATTAACCTAAATTTGGTAATGAATATTTATTTTGGTAATAGAAAACTGAATTTGGCATTGCAAATTTAATTTAAAATTCATAATAATGGCGTAACATAATCTTAACCCTTTGTCATTCAGTACCATTTAATTTTAGCGTAGGTTCATTTTTTTACTTGAAATATACATAGGAGGTATATATAAGCATTTTTAGCAATCTTTTTTTTGTAAGAACATTTCTAAATGAAATAATTTGTGTGTCCATTAGTCAACAAAGGTCTAATAAGGGTGGTATAGTTGTGTCTCTCTCTCTCTCTCTCTCTCCTCCCTCAACTGTCGCGGCATAATGTGGGAAAACAGGACTGCCGATGCTGAAGGGAGGAGGCTAGTTGACTTTGCTGATGAGAACTTCCTCACTCAGTGGGTCAACGAGCCTACACGAGGCGAAAGCGTTCTAGACTTAGTATTCACGACCGAAGACAACCTCGTCACTGGCCTCACCGTTGACGAATCGTTGGGCGGGAGTGATCACGGTCTTATTAGGTTCCGTGTGTGCGTCCCTCGGGTGAAGCGTAGTAACTCGAGAGGCAGTAAGCTCGATCTCCGGCGGGCGAACTTTGTTAGCCTCAGGGATAGCGTAGGAGAGATGGGGTTAGAGGTCGGTGGCGATGTTGAGGGAGTGTGGAGTGCATTCCGGGACGAGTTTATGGTGCTGCAGTCGGCTGCCATACCCTCAAAACCGGTCACCCCTGCTTCAACGCAGCCTAAGTGGTTCAATCGTGACATCGCTTCGGCTATCCGAAATAGGAAAGTAGCGTATAGGAGGGCGAAGGCCAATCGTTCCCATGAGAACACTGAAGCGTATGTCCGCCTGTGTAGGGAAGTGAAGGCGAAGGTTAGGCTAGCGAAACGTAACGAAGAACTACGGGTGGCAAGCCTCTGCAAGGGGAACCCTAAGGAGTTCTTCAGTTATGTTAATAGTAGAAAGCCCATTAGAAGCATGATAGGTCCGTTAAAGGACGGAAGCGGCGTTCTGCGGACCTCCGACGCGGACATCGCTAATGTGCTTAATGAGTACTTTGCGGGAGTGTTCACCAGGGAGGATACCCGCGTCATCCCCGAGCCAGGCGTGAGGCACGAAGGTGCTGGCCTGGATAGTGTTCGATGTACCGCAACAGTCGTTGCCGATAGAATAGACAAACTGAGCGCGTTTAAGGCTCCTGGGCCAGACCAGTTTCTCCCCAGAGTGTTGCGGGAGGTGCGCGACCAGGTGGCTCCCCACCTGGCTACAGTCTTCAACAAATCGTTGGAGACGGGCCAGGTGCCTGGCGACTGGAGGGAAGCCAACGTGACCCCTATCTTTAAGAAAGGGGATCACGAAAGTCCAGGGAACTATCGTCCCATTAGTCTTACTTCAGTTGTAGGTAAATTGTTAGAGGGGATAATAGCGGATAGGATCGTTGACCATTTGGATTCCTACAAGATGCTTGGGGACTCCCAACATGGGTTTAGACGGCATAAGTCGTGTCTCACCAACTTGCTCGAGTTTTTCCGTGTCATGTTGAGTGAGTACGATAAGAGTAGGGCGATTGATATACTTTATCTCGACTTTCAGAAAGCCTTTGATAAGGTACCTCACCGCCGGCTAATGGCGAAAAGTGCGCGAGTTGGGTATCGGTGGGGAAGTAGGTAGGTGGATTGAAAACTGACTGAAGAATAGGCGGCAGAGGGTTGTAATTAAAGGGGCCAGTTCGGGTTGGGCCTCGGTCACTAGTGGGGTTCCTTAGGGTTCGTTTTGGGGCCACTGTTGTTTATCATTTACATAAATGATATAGAGAGTGGCATCGTCAGTCGGATCGCCAAATTCGCTGATGACACCAAGCTTGGGGCCAATGTTGGGACGTCCGAAGCGATCGAGCAACTGCGTGCGGACCTAGGTAGGATAGGAGAGTGGTCTGAAAAATGGCAAATGCCGTTTAACTTGGGTAAATGCAAAGTGATGCACATTGGCTATGCCAATCCCAAGTCGGACTACTCGATGTTGGGGAGTAATATCGAGGCGACTGATTTGGAAAAGGACTTGGGTGTGCTAATTAGCAGCGACCTTAAGTTTACCAAACAGTGCGTAGCGGTGGAAAAGAAAGCCCAGAAGCTGTTGGGTTATATGAGGAGGCAATTTCAGTTTCGGAACAAGGAGATTGTGCTCTCTCTGTACAATTCCTTGGTTCGGCCGCACCTGGAGTATGCAGTGCAGTTCTGGTCGCCCACCCTCAGGAAAGATATTGAGAGGCTGGAGCGAGTGCAGGCGAGAGCCACAAAGTTAATCCCTTCCGTTAGGCATATGGGCTACAAACGACGGTTACGCGCCCTGAACTTGTTTTCGCTGGAAACTCGGAGGCTGCGCGGTCAATTGATCGAAGTTTTCAAGCTCTTACGCGGGTTCAACGATGTCGATTTTAGAAGCATGTTTAGTTTAAATGATAACCCAACTCGCAACAATGGTTGGAAGTTGGATTTGAAACGGTTTAGGACTAGTGTGTGTGGGAATTACTTTACGTATAAGATCTGTGACACGTGGAACAGGTTACCTTCAGAAGTTGTGAACAGTTCCTCTGTGGATCAGTTCAAGAAAAGGTTAGACCAAATCTTGCACACTATTTGAGTGTATAGAAAATTTTCCCTGGCAACCGTTGCCATTGGTACCTCCTCGGTATGGGCCGCAAGGCCTTTTGAGGTACTTCTCTCTCTCTCTCTCAGAGAGAAAGGTTATGCACATTTCTTCTGGATGTAGTAAACTTCATACTTGGGGTGTGACAGCCCTCCGGTCCCGAGTCGTGGGATTCTAGAGGAACTGGCTGCCAGCTCCTTTAGGTTCTCTCTCTCTTTCGGGAGGGTGGGTAAAGTATTTTGCACAATCCCGTCCCGTGGGTTACTAGGACCCCATCCCATCCCTACTCTGTCCTTTTAGATTACGTTAAGGTTGTTCTCATCTCACTGCAAAAAAAAAAAAAAAAAAAAAAAAAAACTTTTCTTTTAGTATTAAGTCTTTTTCTCTTCTTTTAGTATTAGGACCCTACTGCTACCTCATCCGTGGGAAGAGAGGCTTTGGAACCTCTATAAATAACACCATTTAACGCTCGTAGGTTGTGAGAGACTGGGATGGAGGGGTCCCAGGCGTAGGGGCGCGATGAATGGAGTGTGGCTAGTGCCCCGTTAAGCCCATTCCTAACGCGTAATGGCCTGACCAGCCCCCTGCGACCGTTCTTTGGTGACCAATTGATGGTGCTTGGCTGTACTGCTCTGAGGTGAGAGGGCTTTACTGCCCAGCTGGCTGGCTGCCAGGCCAGCGTAAAGTCTCGGGCGTAGCCTCTGGGTCTGGTGGGATATCCCTTGAACACTGGATTCTAAGAGTCTGGCCGCTTGTGAGTGACTAGTAAGACTTAGTAAGGGGCTGCATCTCGCTGTCGCTCCTGGCGGAAAATCCGTGACGCTTGCGTCGCGAGTGTTTGTCAGTTGGTAGCTGCGACACGTTTGGGACGGTCCGGCCCTGGGGAGACCTTTGGTCGGTGCGGCAGCAGGAGAGGTGTAGTCTTCTGGAAGGAATGAACGTCACTTGCAAAAAGGCGGATACGTCTACGCGCGGGATGAATTCACCCCCCCCCCCCCTTTTTTATATACTGGTCATAACGTTTTTGGATAGTTTTCATTGCTGAACGCTTTATCTTATTCAGAGTATTCAGAAAAAACAAAAAAAAGAGAAAATATGGCAGGGCCAGCTAAATTGAAAGCAGAATGCTTTAAATGTAAAGTTAATCATTGGTGCGTAGACTTCCCAGAGGGTATCGGCGATATCACATCCCTTAGTGTATGTTTGTTTTGTAAACTTAGAGACAACCACGAAAAGGAAGTTAAAGAGCTAAAGGAATTAGTAAAAAAGCTTGAAGCTAGGGTCGTAGCACTGGAAATCCAACCCAGTGGACAAGATCAAATTAAAAACACACCAGCAGATTCAAACTGTAAGATTAAGTATCTAGAACAAAGGGAGGGCTCAAAGAAGGGGCTGATAGAGAAGGGTGGGAAGGGATCGATAGAGAAGGGTGGGCAGGGGCCAATGAAGAAAAGGGTGGGAAGGGGCCTGCTGATGGCCCAAAGAAACCGAAGAATGTAGCTACCTGTCGGGTGGGTCGGGTGGTGTAACTGCGTGTATGGGTGGCGACGGGTTTCGAAAGGTCTCGGGCAAGAAGGCTGTGAAGCCGAAGCCTGAGACCCCAGTTGCCCCTGTCAAGACCTCTAACCGCTTTAGTCTCCTGTGCTCGAAGGAGGAAGACACCGTTTTGATTGGGGACTCGCAGATCAGGGGCCAGGAGAAGTACTTTGCTTCAGCAAACCGGGATGGGAGGAAGGTAAGGTGCTTACCTGGGCGGGGAACGGCGCACTTAAGGAAGGAGGTAGAGAAGGTGCGCGTGGCTAGTCGGAGGACTGCGATCGTTGTCCACGCTGGTGGCAATGACCTGTTCCTCAAAGGCGGTGGGGTAGGTCTTACTGAAGGGATCATCACCGAGATCATGTCTCTTGCGGATGATCTAAAACTGAAGACAGACAGGGGAATGTTAATGGGTATTTTACCGCGAATGAATGTCAGTGACCACGCGCTCAGTAAGGTCATTGGCATCAACGAGAGGGTACAAAACTTGTGGGTTCCGCTGGGCGTGAAGTTTATTGACCCCTTCGATGCATTTTCGGGTAGGTGGGACCTTTACCAGAGGGATGGTGTCCACCTCAATACAAGGGTAAAGGTGTGCTAGGCGCGCTGCTCGACCGGCACCTATACAGAATGGTGAGGTCGAGTCCGGGAGAGATGATGGGCCCCCACCGGGGAGAGATGAGGATGAGCCGGTGGCGGACATACCTTCAACTGAAGGGTGCGTCGAAGTACAGGTGGGTGACCCTCCTCCTACGTTGGAGGGGGCTCAGTCTCCTGCGGAAGTTGCCCCCTCGTTAGTGAGGGGCTCTTCAACTCCCGACAGCCCTGGCTGTTCGGGAAACGGGTCGTGCTAGGGGGCGGTCAGAATAGGGAAGGCTCCCTCCGTGCAATGCTTTTTAATGCTAGGTCAATTAGGAACAAGTTTTGCGAGCTACGGGCGCTCTTAGCATCAGAATACCAGGATATCGTTGCTATCACCGAGTCCTGGATTCATACTGATCGTAGGGACTACGTTGGGGTTCGAAATTCCCGGGTATAGAATGTTTCGCAAAGACCGCACCCGTGGGGAGGGGGTGGGGTACTAATATACGTCAGAGACACGTTGAGTCCGGTTGACTGCCAGTTCCGGTCGGAACGGGAGCTGCTTGGCGTCGATCTGAACGTGGGAGGGACGAACTATAGGTTAATCTTGGTGTACAGACCTCCGCATCTCCTCCTCGAGGATACAGCCCTGTACACCGAACTCAGTAGCCTGCTAGGGGATAGGGTGTGTGTAGTTTTAGGAGACTTCAACTGTCGCGGCATAAAGTGGGAAAAGAGGACTGCCGATGCTGAAGGGAGGAGGCTAGTTGACTTTGCTGATGAGAACTTCCTCACTCAGTGGGTCAACGAGCCTACACGAGGCGAAAGCGTTCTAGACTTAGTATTCACGACCGAAGACAACCTCGTCACTGGCCTCACCGTTGACGAATCGTTGGGCGGGAGTGATCACGGTCTTATTAGGTTCCGTGTGTGCGTCCCTCGGGTGAAGCGTAGTAACTCGAGAGGCAGTAAGCTCGATCTCCGGCGGGCGAACTTTGTTAGCCTCAGGGATAGCGTAGGAGATATGGGGTTAGAGGTTGGCGGCGATGTTGAGGGAGTGTGGAGTGCATTCCGGGATGAGTTTATGGTGCTGCAGTCTGCTGCCATACCCTCAAAACCGGTCACCCCTGCTTCAACGCAGCCTAAGTGGTTCAATCGTGGCATCGCTTCGGCTATCCGAAATAGGAAAGTAGCGTATAGGAGGGCGAAGGCCAATCGTTCCCACGAGAACACTGAAGCGTATGTCCGCCTGTGTAGGGAAGTGAAGGCGAAGGTTAGGCTAGCGAAACGTAACGAAGAACTACGGGTGGCAAGCCTCTGCAAGGGGAACCCTAAGGAGTTCTTCAGTTATGTTAATAGTAGAAAGCCCATTAGAAGCATGATAGGTCCTTTAAAGGACGGAAGCGGCGTTCTGCGGACCTCCGACGCGGACATCGCTAATGTGCTTAATGAGTACTTTGCGGGAGTGTTCACCAGGGAGGATACCCGCGTCATCCCCGAGCCAGCTGTGAGGCACGAAGGTGCTGGCCTGGATAGTGTTAGATGTACCGCGACAGTCGTTGCTCATAGAATAGACAAACTGAGCGCGTTTAAGGCTCCTGGGCCAGACCAGTTTCTCCCCAGTGTTTTGCGAGAAGTGCGCGACCAGGTGGCTCCCCACCTGGCTACAGTCTTCAACAAATCGTTGGTGATGGGCCAGGTGCCTGGTGACTGGAGGGAGGCCAACGTGACCCCTATCTTTAAGAAAGGGGATCACGAAAGTCCAGGGAACTATCGTCCTATTAGTCTCACTTCAGTTGTAGGTAAATTATTAGAAAGGATAATAGCTGATAGAATCGTTGACCATTTGGATTCCTACAAGCTGCTTGGGGACTCCCAACATGGGTTTAGACGGCATAGGTCGTGTCTCACCAACTTGCTCGAGTTTTTCCACGTCATGTTGAGTGAGTACGATAAGAGTAGGGCGATTGATATACTTTATCTCGACTTTCAGAAAGCCTTTGATAAGGTACCTCACCGCCGGCTAATGGCGAAAGTGCGCGCGCTGGGTATCGGTGGGGAAATAGGTAGGTGGATTGAAAACTGGCTGAGGAATAGGCGGCAGAGGGTGGTAATTAAAGGGGCTAGTTCGGGTTGGGCCTCGGTCACTAGTGGGGTTCCTCAGGGTTCCGTTTTGGGGCCACTGTTGTTTACCATTTACATAAATGATATCGACGGTGGCATCGTCAGTCGGATCGCAAATTCGCTGATGACACCAAGCTTGGGGCCAATGTTGGGACGCCCGAAGCGATCGAGGAATGCGTGCGGACCTAGGTAGGATAGGAGAGTGGTCCGAAAAATGGCAAATGCCGTTTAACTTGGGTAAATGCAAAGTGATGCACATTGGCTACGCCAATCCCAAGTCGGACTACTCGATGTTGGGCAGTAATATCGAGGTGACTGATTTAGAAAAGGACTTGGGTGTGCTAATTAGCAGCGACCTTAAGTTTACGAAACAGTGTGTAGAGGTGGAAAAGAAAGCCCAGAAACTATTGGGTTATATCAGGAGGCAATTTCAGTTTCGGAACAAGAGATTGTGCTCTCACTGTACAATTCCCTTGTTCGGCCGTACCTGGAGTATGCTGTGCAGTTCTGGTCGCCCACCCTCAGGAAAGATATTGAGAGGCTGGAGCGAGTGCAGGCGAGGGCCACAAAGTTAATCCCTTCCGTTAGGCATATGGGCTACAATCGACGGTTACGCGCCCTGAACTTGTTTTCGCTTGAAACTCGGAGGCTGCGCGGTCAACTGATCGAGGTTTTCAAGCTCTTACGAGGGTTCAACGATGTCGATTTTAGAAGTATGTTTAGTTTAAATGATAACCCAACTCGCAACAATGGTTGGAAGTTGGATTTGAAACGGTTTAGGACTAGTGTGTGTGGGAATTACTTTACGTATAAGATCTGTGACACATGGAACAGGTTACCTTCGGAAGTTGTGAACAGTTCCTCTGTGGATCAGTTCAAGAAAAGGTTAGACGAAATCTTGCACACTATTTGAGTGTGTAAAGACATTTAGGACCTCAGTCTGCGGAAATTTCTTTTCCTATAAAATAGTTAATATCTGGAACCAACTTCCCTCAGAGGTTGTTTCCAGTCAAAGTGTAAATCTGTTTAAAAATAGGCTAGACAAAGTACTGAACACACTCATAGTTTAAGATTAAAACCTCAGAAAACTCTGCAGGAGTTCGCTTGCTCGGTGTCTCTGTGAGCAAGCTAAATATAGAGCTATTTATATATTCTCCACTTTCCTGTAAAATTTCCTTGGCTACTTTTCCAGGGTCAAGGTATTTTCTTCAACCTTTTTCCGTACCTGCCTCTGGCAGGGAGGGAGCGGAGGGTGGGGAGAGAGCCTTCTACTTTTCTATCCAGTTTTCTACTATTGCTAGGATAGTTGAAAGACAAAATTTTCCCTGGCACCCGTTGCCATTGGTACCTCCTCGGTATGGGCCGCAAGGCCTTTTGAGGTACTTCTTTTCCTTGTAACTCCTTGTAACTCTCTCTCTCTCTCTCTCATTCTGCATTGTTATAAACGGCTCCCTACAGATCCCATTCAGTTCCGTATTCAATTCCATTTCCGGTCTGAAACACGTGCCACTCGTCTGCGCGTGTTTATTTCGTATTTCGGCATTCACCAATCCTCCCTCACTAACCAATATACTAATTATTTCGTATTTCGGCATTCACCAATCCTCCCTCACTAACCAATATACTAATTAAAATAGCATTTATTATTATTTAAATTAATATCAGACTGCATTGTTACTAACGGCAACCCACAGGTTCCATTCAATTCTGTATTCAACTCAGTTTCCGGTCTGTAACACGTGTTTACTTCCGAACTCACCATTACCCCTCTCACCATTCGTTATATTAATTAAAGTAGCATATTGTATTATTTAAAAGTAACGTATCGTATTAATTAAAAGGAACATATTGTATTATTTAAATTAACGTATCGTTAAAAAAAAAAAAAAAAAAAAAAAGAGAGAGAGAGAGAAAATATGACAGGGCCAGCTAAATTGAAAGCAGAATGCTTTAAATGTAAAGTTAATCATTGGTGCGTTGACTTCCCCGAAGGTAGTATCAGCGATATCACATCCCTTAGTATATGTTTGTTTTGTAAACTTAGAGACAACCACGAAAGGGAAGTGAAAGAGCTAAAGGAATTAGTAAAAACTTGAAGCTAGGCTCGTAGCACTGGAAATCCATCCCAGTAGACAAGATCAAACTAAAAACAAACAAGCAGATTTAAATTGTAAAATTAAGCATCTAGAGCAAAGCGTGGCACGCTTGGAAAACACGGTGACTATTCCGGAAAATGGAACGGAGGACCAAGAATTCAAATTGGTCAAAAATAAGACCCTCCAAACCAAAACCAAAACATAAGGATTTGGAACCCATTACCATCAAAAATAAGTTTCACTTACTTGCTGATGAGGAGGATGAATCCTTTTTAATTGGGGATTCTATGGTAAGGAATCAAGGGGACTTTTTCGGAGCAAGACGGGCGACCAAGAGAAAGCTCCGATGTTTTCCGGGTGCCACAAGCCAGATAATTAATAGGGAATTAGGCAAAATTAATATAAAAAATAAGAGTTGCCCTATCATTGTCCATGTTGGTGGCAATGACGTTTTTATGGGAGGGACAGGAGGGCAGACAGAGCCCATTATTAAAGAATTTAAGAACCTAACTGACAAGGTTAGGGATAGGACAGACATGGGTATGGTCGTAGGAATTCTCCCTCGAATGCGTGCTAGTGACTATACTCTAAGTAAAGCCATTATAAATAAAAGAGTTAAACGCATGTGTGATGAAAAAGGCCTAAAGTTTGTCGATTTTTGGCCTACATTCCACGGAAATGGGGAATACTTTGGTTCGGACGGGATACATTTTAACCAGAAGGGGAAAAAGAAGTATGGTGATTTACTGAACATTAATTTGTATAATCTTTTTAAACTAAGACCCCCCCAAACCAGCAATTGATCTTGCTCCCCCAGCAGTTAGCCCCCCTCCCCCAGCAGTTAGTCCCCCTCCCCCAGCAGCTAGTCCCCCTCCAACAGCAATAGTGAGGGGCTCTTCGACTCCCGACAGCCCTGGCTGTTCGGGAAACGAGTCGTGCTAGGGGGCGGTCAGAATAGGGAAGGCTCCCTCCGTGCAATGCTTTTTAATGCTAGGTCAATTAGGAACAAGTTTCGCGAGCTACGGGCGCTCTTAGCATCAGAATACCAGGATATCGTTGCTATCACCGAGTCCTGGATTCATACTGATCGTAGGGACTACGTTGGGGAGTTCGAAATTCCCGGGTATAGAATGTTTCGCAAAGACCGCACCCGTGGGGAGGGGGGTGGGGTACTAATATACGTGAGGGACACGTTGAGTCCGGTTGACTGCCAGTTCCGGTCGGAACGGGAGCTGCTTGGCGTCGATCTGAACGTGGGAGGGACGAACTATAGGTTAATCTTGGTGTACAGACCTCCGCATCTCCTCCTCGAGGACGATACAGCCCTGTACACCGAACTCAGTAGCCTGCTAGGGGATAGGGTGTGTAGTTTTAGGAGACTTCAACTGTCGCGGCATAAAGGGGGAAAACAGGACTGCCGATGCTGAAGGGAGGAGGCTAGTTGACTTTGCTGATGAGAACTTCCTCACTCAGTGGGTCAACGAGCCTACACGAGGCGAAAGCGTTCTGGACTTAGTGTTCACGACCGAAGACAACCTCGTCACTGGCCTCACCGTTGACGAATCGTTGGGCGGGAGTGATCACAGTCTTATTAGGTTCCGTGTGTGCGTCCCTCGGGTGAAGCGTAGTAACTCGAGAGGCAGTAAGCTCGATCTCCGGCGGGCGAACTTTGTTAGCCTCAGGGATAGCGTAGGAGATATGGGGTTAGAGGTCGGCGGCGATGTTGAGGAGGTGGAGTGCATTCCGGGACGAGTTTATGGTGCTGCAGTCTGCTGCCATACCCTCAAAACCGGTCACCCCTGCTTCAACGCAGCCTAAGTGGTTCAATCGTGACATCGCTTCGGCTATCCGAAATAGGAAAGTAGCGTATAGGAGGGCGAAGGCCAATCGTTCCCATGAGAACACTTTAGCGTATGTCCGCCTGTGTAGGGAAGTGAAGGCGAAGGTTAGGCTAGCGAAACGTAACGAAGAACTACGGGTGGCAAGCCTCTGCAAGGGGAACCCTAAGGTGTTCTTCAGTTATGTTAATAGTAGAAAGCCCATTAGAAGCATGATAGGTCCTTTAAAGGACGGAAGCGGCGTTCTGCGGACCTCCGACGCGACGGATCTCGCTAATGTGCTTAATGAGTACTTTGCGGGAGTGTTCACCAGGGGATACGGCCGGTCCGTCTCCCCGAGCCAGCTGTGAGGTACGAAGGTGCTGGCCTGGATAGTGTTAGATGTACCGCGACAGTCGTTGCTCATAGAATAGACAAACTGAGCGCGTTTAAGGCTCCTGGGCCAGACCAGTTTCTCCCCAGTGTTTGCGAGAAGTGCGCGACCAGGTGGCTCCCCACCTGGCTACAGTCTTCAACAAATCGTTGTGATGGGCCAGGTGCCTGGTGACTGGAGGGAGCCAACGTGACCCCTATCTTTAAGAAAGGGGATCACGAAAGTCCAGGGAACTATCGTCCTATTAGTCTCACTTCAGTTGTAGGTAAATTATTAGAAAGGGATAATAGCTGATAGATCGTTGACCATTGGATTCCTACAAGCTGCTTGGGGACTCCAACATGGGTTTAGACGGCATAGGTCGTGTCTCACCAACTTGCTCGAGTTTTTCCACGTCATGTTGGTGAGTACGATAAGAGTAGGGCGATTGATATACTTTATCTCGACTTTCAGAAAGCCTTTGATAAGGTACCTCACCGCCGGCTAATGGCGAAAGTGCGCGCGCTGGGTATCGGTGGGGAAATAGGTAGGTGGATTGAAAACTGGCTGAGGAATAGGCGGCAGAGGGTGGTAATTAAAGGGCTAGTTCGGGTTGGGCCTCGGTCACTAGTGGGGTTCCTCAGGGTTCCGTTTTGGGGCCGCTGTTGTTTACCATTTACATAAATGATATCGACGTTGGCATCGTCAGTCGGATCGCCAAATTCGCTGATGACACCAAGCTTGGGGCCAATGTTGGGACGCCCGAAGCGATCGAGGAACTGCGTGCGGACCTAGGTAGGATAGGATAGTGGTCCGAAAAATGGCAAATGCCGTTTAACTTGGGTAAATGCAAAGTGATGCACATTGGCTACGCCATTCCCAAGTCGGACTACTCGATGTTGGTCAGTAATATCGAGGTGACTGATTTAGAAAAGGACTTGGGTGTGCTAATTAGCAGCGACTTAAGTTTACGAAACAGTGTGTAGAGGTGGAAAAGAAAGCCCAGAAACTATTGGGTTATATCAGGAGGCAATTTCAGTTTCGGAACAAGGAGATTGTGCTCTCACTGTACAATTCCCTTGTTCGGCCGTACCTGGTGTATGCTGTGCAGTTCTGGTCGCCCACCCTCAGGAAAGATATTGAGAGGCTGGAGCGAGTGCAGGCGAGGGCCACAAAGTTAATCCCTTCCGTTAGGCATATGGGCTACAATCGACGGTTACGCGCCCTGAACTTGTTTTCGCTTGAAACTCGGAGGCTGCGCGGTCAACTGATCGAGGTTTTCAAGCTCTTACGAGGGTTCAACGATGTCGATTTTAGAAGTATGTTTAGTTTAAATGATAACCCAAACTCGCAACAATGGTTGGAAGTTGGATTTGAAACGGTTTAGGACTAGTGTGTGTTGGAATTACTTTACGTATAAGATCTGTGACACATGGAACAGGTTACCTTCGGAAGTTGTGAACAGTTCCTCTGTGGATCAGTTCAAGAAAAGGGTTAGACGAAATCTTGCACACTATTTGAGTGTGTAAAGACATTTAGGACCTCAGTCTGCGGAAATTTCTTTTCCTATAAAATAGTTAATATCTGGAACCAACTTCCCTCAGAGGTTGTTTCCAGTCAAAGTGTAAATCTGTTTTAAAAATAGGCTAGACAAAGTACTGAACACACTCATAGTTTAAGATTAAACCTCAGAAAACGCTGCAGGAGTTCGCTTGCTCGGTGTCTCTGTGAGCAAGCTAAATAGAGCTATTTTATATTCTCCACTTTCCTGTAAAATTTCCTTGGCTACTTTTCCAGGGTCAAGGTATTTTTTCAACCTTTTTCCGTACCTGCCTCTGCAGGGAGGAGCGGAGGGTGGGGAGAAGCCTTCTACTTTTACTATCCAGTTTTCTACTACTGCTAGGATAGTTAAAGAAAATAACTTTTACAAAATTTTCCCTGGCTCCCGTTGCCATTGGTACCTCCTCGGTATGGGCCGCAAGGCCTTTTGAGGTACTTCTTTTCCTTGTAACTCTCTCTCTCTCTCTGTATTCAATTGGACACACGTGTTATCATAGACAGAAATTTATCCTATGAAAACTTTGTGTCCATTTCGAAACGAACTTTGAATAAAGCCTTTTCTTCACAGTTATTAAAAATATTACGGAAACAAAATAAACAGGGAGCTTCCTTAATACTTCTAGAATGAAATTATAGTCAAAACAAGTATAATAATGGTGATTAAACTTAAGAAAATTACAAAAAACACTTACCGAAAAAAATGGTGTCCACTCACTTCTACTTCACAATTTTAACTGGCGTAATTGCGCAGAGCCATCTATTGAGAGAATGTTGAACTTCGCCTTCTGCGTCCAAATGGTTACAAAGATTCAAATGTAGATTTTTTTTCTTATGCATGTATGTATTAAACCTGTGTAAGAGTTAAGCAAAGTTAATGTGTCTAAATGGCAACAAATTACGACAAAGGGTTAAAAATATGAGGTTGTGTTCAATTGAATATTCGATATTTCAACATAGAACAGAAAACCGCAATTTTGAATATGATAACGCGATTTTTGGGAAAAGTTGCAGAAAAGAAACCCCTCTTAGAATTAAATTTTACATAAAAATACATATTAGCCAGAGTGAAATTCGGACTCGGAAAAGTATGATATGCCCTAAATTGTGCGACCCCCTGTACCCCTCCCTTTTTCCCCACTCTTCTAGCTGAGATTTCACAATAAGCTTTGAACCTATTCTGAACATCAATTTATGATATGTTAAAAATAAGTTAGAAGACCTTATTTGCCCTTATTTAAATCAAATGGGTATCTTCTTTATTTATGGGTACTTTTTTGTTTTATGCAGGGTTGCCAGATTGGCCACTTTGTGGCCAAATTTCATAAATGTGCAAAAAAATCTGGCAACCCTAATTTTTTTGAGTACTTTTTGCAAAATATTATATTTTATTTTTGTTTCAGATTACTGATTAAATGAAATTATTATTGATTATTGGTTATGATTCAAACTATTGGTTTTTAGGTTAAATTATTGGTTATTAAGTCAAATTAATCATGGCAACAAGAAAAAAGTCGGTCAAATGCAGCCTTTGGACATCCTTCCGAGTTTCCAGCAGCTATGACACCAACAAAAGCGGATGTTGTGAGGCACTACAACTTCGTGCGACGACGAGAAGAGGCTGAATCAAATAAATCGATTACTTTTAATGACTGTTGTAACAGTCGCAATAGACATTGAAACCATATGGAGAAGGTTCTCTTTCCCTACAATAAGTACACGTGGAATCTTTCAGAAAGTTGTTAGTGATAGAAGCAGCCTCAAAGTTGAACAAGGTTCCTATAAATCGAAGAGACGAGAGATTTGAACAAAACGTTTCCGAGTATGATGCTATGTTTGATGTATGTACCTGTGATTGCTACGATAAAGGGATTGATAGAAATGCCTGCCGGTGCAAGGATAAAGTAACAATTGCTGAGTGGGATTCTTTTGTAGGACAAAAACAAAGATTAAACCAACTGGGGCCAATTGATAGAAAAGCTGCTTTGATGAGGAAAAAGTCTATTGCTCGAGCTCAAAAAGAACACGAACGCAGAATGAGATCACAAGCAGAATTGACTGAAGCTATCAGAGTTGTCCTTCAACATCACAGGATGCAGCCGGTGCTGAGAGCATAGAGGTAGAGACCGATCAAGAGGATGAAGACTTCGTGTCTGACATAGAGTTAATAGAGAATGAGCAGAACAGATACACCTATGAAGAGTTGGCAGTGACCACAGATCGTTACAGAGTGAGTTGCAGGGCAGCAGCAGCAATTGTTAATGCTGCTTTAAAAAATATGGGACTACTGGATCAGGGCAACATGATTGATAGAAAGAAGCTGGAGAGGGAAAGAGCACGAGTAGGTAAAAAATTGAGTACCAGGGTTAAATCGGAGAATATAGGAATAAAATGCATTGGCTTTGATGGGGGAAGAGATGACACATTAACCAGCGCAGGCAAGATCAAAGAAGAGCACTACGTCATTGTTAAAGAGCCTAGAAATATCTATATAGATCATGTAACACCTGATTAAGGAAGTGCTCGTTGTGTAGCAGACGAGCTGATTACTGTAATAGTGGACTCAAAGTTCAGACACTCTAAAAGCTTTACTATGTGATGGCACTGCTGTGAACACCGGAAGAATCGGTGGAGTAATAAAGCTTGTTGAAATCTATCTGAATAGGTCTGTTCAGTAGCTGGTATGCCTTCTTCATATGAACGAACTACCATTCAGGCACGTCTACGAGGAAATAGATGGAAAAACAACAGGCCCAAGTACTTTCAAGGGTTCAATTGGAAATAAATTGAAAACTGATCTAACAAAACTGGAAGTGGTTGCTTTTTCTCCTGTTAAAGGAAACATTCATGAAATCCTATCTATTACTGTTAATGCTTTAAGCAGTGACAAAAAGTATCTCTACAATATGTGCCTAGCTGTTCAATCTGGAAATGTCTCCAAAGATTTCGCAGAAAGATCTCCTGGTACAATTCATCATGCTCGTTGGCTAACTAGAGCAAATACAGTAGAATTCTTAGACTCTATGTATCAACACCAAATCCAACCCAAGATCTCAAAGATCTAGTAGAAATTATTATGCTATCTTATGTTCCAGGATGGTTTTGGGTTAAGTCACATCCACTGGCACCTGACGGATCATCTAACTTTTGGTACTTACGGTATCTGCTGCGCGACTTGAAGAAGAAATACAGATTGATCATGGAACTGGTGTTTCAGAATAACTCCTACTTTGCAAACCCCGAAAATATTCTACTATCGATGATAACAGACTCAAGAAGAGAAGTTAGAGAGGTTGCAATCCAGAGAATCATTCTCTCAAGAATTACATTTTCTGGATCAAGAAACTATGACCTACCTGGAACTCTTAATTTTGATTCTTCAGACTACACTGAAATGATTGATTGGCAGAAAGAGGTAATTTAACCACCTCCACTTCTGAGAAACTTTAGCAATAAAGAACTTTTGCTAGGAAGACAAGAACCACTCAAAATACCAGCCTTTCCTTGTCACAGCCAAGGAGTAGAGAGCGCTGTGAATCTAGTCACGAATGCATCTGATGTACGAATTGGTTACGAAAATCGCTAAAAATATATTCTTAACCAACTGGAATCACGGGAAAGATTGCCTAAATTTGAATGGAAAGGACAGTGGATTAAATAAACATGCAATGTTACTTTCAAAATAGCTTAAGTTTATGCATTGTGCAAAAGAGCACTTCATTAGGTAATGTTTTTTCCTTTTTCTTGTAGAAGACGAGTTCTGTTGTTTAATTTTTCAAAAATGTTATGTAATTCATTAATTTGTTCCTTATTTTTTATCTTAATACATAGTATATACTCAAAAACATGTAAAAATGTAATTTTCTTCGAGTTTGAATACAAAAAATAAGAAACACGAGTTTAACACAGCTGAAACAATTTTTATCCGAGTTTTTACTGGAAAATGTACATTTTGTCAAATTGAAACTAAAAACCAGAAATTTGTGCCAGGGGTAGGAGACTTAGGATACGCGAAATATTTAACTGGGTGACTACTGTGACCCATACGAAACCCCTACAATGTGTCACTTCTGAATACAAAATATCAACCTGCCCTAAATTTGTACAGTATATATACTTTTACTGTCGTATATACAATTATAGTGCGTACCGCTATTTTATAAAAAAACTTATTTTTTGTCTGTGTAATTTAAAAGCGAAAAAAGTGTTCAAAAACAATGTTACGTTCGAGACCATAATAAAGTGTATAAAAAATGTATACCATATATACTTAATGCCACTCATAATTACATAAAAATATATATATAAGAATCATATGAAAACGTTATGAAAGATGAGCAGTCTCAGACTAAGTTCCTCTGTGAAAGATACGAGTCAATGAAAGTAATATGAGCAGTGGCCAGTGAACATTCATTAATTGGCTTTAATATGAATGATTCATTCTATCAGCCAATGAAACTGAATGAATACTCTGTAGCTTTTTGTAGACTACCTTTCATTTTGAAGGAAAGGAACCTCAACGTCTCGGGCCCTGGGGAACTTGCCCCAACAGCCCCTCCAGACAGTTCGCATTTCACTTGCAAAATACTTTTAGAAATTATGTCTAACAAATAAAACACTTGTTTAAAGGCAATTTAATACCTTGGAGATGATAATACAAGACAGGTTAATAATCATACATTTGAACACTGCTTAGTTTTAATGTTTTTCAAAATTACATCACACCAATGTTATGCAGCACTATCTTAAAACTTATTTTTATTAGTAAAAATGCAGCAGTGTTTCTTTTTATCAACTTATAAAAATAATTATTAAACGACTAGATGTTAACTGAATATTTAATATCAATATTGGTATTTTCCACAGAAATAGCAGTCGTAATGTTATATTAAGGCTGTGAAATTATTTGCCAACGTTTTAATTTGGAATAAAATCGTCCCATGATTCAAGTCATATGGAGACTGTTGTCAGTTCCGGTTTAGAAAGTACGATCAAAGCGAGATTTATTCTTTCTTATCTGGTGTCACAGCACACACTTCCATCTGAAAGAATAGAATTTTATTCTAAATTTCAATTCGCAATACTGAATATTAAATACTGATGATATGACATTGACCAGTGGTGGGTAAAAAATAATTGATTACAAGTAAAAATTACTAATGTCTGAAAAGTAACTAAACGTATAAAGTAGAAATTACTTCTCTCGATTAATTATAATATAATTAATCCAGAGAAGTCATTTTCAGACATCAGTAATTTTTACTTGTAATCGATTACTTTTTGCCCACCACTGCTTATGACCATCTATGTGTATGAAGTTTCACCAATTTATTCTCAGTGGTTTAAAAGTTAATTGACCTGGATCCCCATCTGACCTTTGACCTTCGATGCACCAACCTTATTCTTGTTCGCGACACACAGTCCTGCGATGATACGTGTGTGTGAAGTATCATTAATGTATTTTGAATGGCTCAAAAGTTATGACATGGACATCCATTTGACCTTTGACCTCTATTTGTGACCTTCACCTTTTGATGCAAGGACCCGATTCTTTCTCATGACACTGTCTTGTAATGATACACAAGTGTATGAAATCTCATCAATTTATGTTGAGCGGTTCAAAAGTTATATCGCGGACGCGAAGGTATGACAAACACACACAGACGGATGGAGAAGCGCAATCCGGTATAGCCCTTCCCAATGTTTTGGCCTAGGATATAACTATGGCGAGTCATAAAGAACGTCCACAAGTGATAAGCTTTTATATTTGCATTCGGAAGCTCTCTAAAAGAATTGTGCTAGAATGCGTTGTAAAATTGACGGAAAATGCTAAAACAGTACATAAATACCTTTTCTTTTTTCGGTCCTTTTTTTCTTCCTTTTCTCTGTTTCCTTTCTTCATTATATTCATCGATGTGCGAGGTTACATTTGTGTAATGAGGAGGTTTTTCACTCATGTATTTGGGAGGTACATTTATTCCTGTTAATAATAAATAGATTATACATAACGGTACATTATCTAAAACTCAACTTCCCATTCTCAATGGGATGGTCGCGACGCTTGAGCTCGGGACTACGTAATTGATTTGTTGTTTTCAAAGATGCAAAAGGATTACCACCAGGAATAAGGAACCAAACCCTGAACCTTTGGGACCCAGTGTTAGTTTTCACAAAAAAGGTTGTGGTCATAGGTACACTGTACAGTAGTGCATGAAATAAAGGTCCGCATTTACACACCACATAAACCGCTTCCATTGGTTTTTGTTAACTCTTTTGCCAAATTTATATCAACTCGACGCTTATTTACAGATCTACTTATTACCTCCTCTTACCTTTTACAACATCTTCCTCTACTTCTCACACCTACGTATCGCTATTATATACCTTTTTTTACAATTTTATCACTATTCATTCCCTCCACGTGGCCATACCAACGTAGCAAACTACCTTTTTTTTTTTTATCTGCAATGACTTTTCACTTCATTTTCCGAACATCCTCACTTCTCATGCGATCAATCCGTTTTACACCAATCATACTTCTGAAATTATTCATTTCAACCCCTCTTACTTTTGACAGTACACATTAGTGATGCCAAGAAATATCTTTTTGTAAGACTCCTGCTGCATGTACTGCATTTCATGCATCCGTGCCTGCACTACTTCACTCTATTTTCACTTTGCAATGTACTCGTATCTCCTATCAAACACGACAAATACTTAACCCGATAAAGACCACTAATAATTTCATAACGTTCCAAAAAATTGCTTTTATATTGTGACCTGGAAAAATAAATTTACAAGAGTTGTGCCGAATTCATTACTGCATTTGTTATATATATATATATATATATATATATATATATATATATATATATATATATATATATATATATATATATATATATATATATAATTATTTTTTTTTTTCAAAGTATGACCCCGCTCATGGCCACCAAAAGAAAGGTGGATAGCAGAGCGAACACAGGACGAAGATTATGGAACAGTTAATGGAAATGAACAATAGACAGGGGAGGGGGAGGAGGAGGAGGGGGGGAGGAGCAGAAAGATCATAGCGGAGTCACAGCCGGTAAAGAAGTCGGGAGCGAAAGAGGAAGGAGAACAACCCGGTTATCGAAAAGTAGGGACCTTCAGATAGAATAGCGCCAAGCCTATCACAAGGCCCGACGCTCTCCAAAAAGGGAAAATACTCTGCGCTGTGCGCAGAGTAAAACCACCTCCTTATGGCGCGACCGATGGAAGGAAGAGGCCCAACATCCCAATTTGGGTTTAATCTTGCAAAGTTTGTTATCTGTAGCGCCATCCCAGCGACTCTGCCACCGGGAGCGCAAAAATCTACGGAAAGCCAGGGATATAATCGGAAAAGGGGAGGGACACGGGTGAAACCTGTAGTCGGCACGCGGAACGGGCAGCTCGATCGGCAGCCTCATTACCAGCCACGTTAACATGTGCTGGGACCCAGCAAAATACCACCTCCTTGCCACCGAAAGCGACAAGGGTATGGCACAGTAGCTGGATTCGTCGGACCAGTGGGTGGACAGGGTCAAAACACTCCAGGCCATCCAGGGCACTGCGGGAATCCGAATAGATGACAAACTATCCATCCGGATGCTCCCGCACCACCTCCAGAGCGCTCAGAATGGCATAGAGCTCCGCCGTGAAAACGGAAGCCTCATCAGGGAGACGGGTACATCGGGGAGCAAGGGCAGACGACTGGGGAACAGCCGCGGCCCCAACGCCCCCCGACGACCTCGAGCCATCCGTGAAGACCGCAACACATGCAGAGTGACACGCCGCATGCTGAAGGAACAGAGACCGAAGCAAGGCAGAGTCAGAATCGACCCTGCGAACGGGGCGCAACGCCCTACAGCACGCAACAGGGGTGCTCTCCCAAGGTGCAACACCCTTGAAAGAGACCGGTATAACGGATGGAGGAGGAGTGCCCATACCATCGAGGGAGGGAGGCCACCGTGTCGGTGAAATACCAACCCCCATCCCGGCAGAACGCCCTCTCCACCGCCTGGAACAGAGGAGAGGTGGGAAGACGGAGGATCCGGAGATAGTGCTTAGCAATGAGGAACGACCTCCGATCCCCTAAGGGAGGGATGTCGCACTCAACCTGCAGACTATCAACCGGAGAGGAGCGGAAAGCGCCAGATGACATGCGCAGTCCTCTAGAGAGGACCGGATCCAGTATCCGAAGGGCCGTACGGGAGGCGGAGCCATACACCACACTCCCATAATCTACTTTTGACTGTACCAGGGACAAGTACAAACGGAGGAGTGTCCGCCTATCCGCGCCCCATGTAGTATGCGACAGATGTCCCAGCAAATCCAGGGTACGTCTTGCAGACTCGCGCAGTCGGCGAAGGTGGGAAACCCAGCTCAAACGGCTGTCGAAAACCATACCCAGGAAACGCACTGACTGAACGAGGGCCAGAGGCTGACCCCCCCGAGTGTAAGATTAAAGGTCGGGACGGCGCCAGATCCCCGTCTCCTCGGCGGAAGGAAGGCCACACACGAAGTCTTCGGGGAAGACAGCGTAAGGCCCACCGACGACGCCCAGCGTTCAACCCGATTGACCGCGAGTTGGACCTGCCTCTCCACGAGGGGGGGGGGACTCGTCCCCGCGGCATAGACAGCCAGATCGTCGGCATAGATGGAACATCGCACCGAGGGCGGAAGGACTCCCGGTAGCGCAGACATGACCAGATTGAAGCAGGAGACGCTCAAGACACACCCCTGGGGCACCCCCTCCTCCTGAATATACAGGTCAGATAGGGCCGCCCCATTACGGACGCGGAAAGTGCGACGGCAGAGGAAGTTACGAAGAAATGTGAGCAAAAAGCCCACAAAACCAAGAGACTTCAAACGGTCCATGACAACTCCCCGACGGGTCGTGTCATAGGCCTTTTGGACATCAAAAAAGACGGCCAGAACAAGATTCCGGCGGGAAAAGGCCTCCCGTACATCATGACCAAGGAGGAGAAGGGGGTCCAGAGTACCCCGAAATCGACGAAAGCCATACTGGGTCGGGGGGTATAACCCAAGCGACTCCAGTGTAAAGGAAAGTCGGACGGCCACCATCTTTTCAAGGAGCTTGCATAAGCAGCTCGTCAAGGCAATAGGCCGATAGCCCGCAACCTCCGCCGGATCCTTCTCCGGCTTAGGTATCGGGACCACAATCGCCTCCCTCCAACGGGAAGGGAACGACCCCTCAACCCACACCCGGTTGAAAAGATCCAGCAAGAAGTGTCCGGCCATCGGGTGCAGATTCCAAAGAAAGTCATACGGAATGTCATCAGGGCCAGGGGCGGAAGAACGACGGGTTGCCAAGGCAGCCCGAAGTTCCCGCATCGTAAAGAGATGGTTATAGGGCTCGTTCCCAGGCGGCGGGAACGTAACATTCGACAAAGGACGATCCGCAGCTGAAGGCGAACGGGAAACCGCAGCAAAAGCCCCAGCCAGCCGATCGGCCACAGCAGCAGGATCCGAAAGGAAGCCGTCCCCGTTCCGAAGGACAGGGCGACTAGCAGGGACCGGCTTCCCCTCGATACTACGTACCTTCCGCCACACAGTAGCAGAAGGGGTAGACGAGGAAATGCCAGACACAAAAGCACGCCAAGAGGCCCGACGGGCCAACTTGAGAGTCCGGCGGGCGAAAGCCTTCGCCCGCCGCATCTCAATCAAGTGGTCCGCGCGCCGGGTGCGGTGGAAGCGGCGCGTCGCCCTCTTCCTCTCGCACACCGCCCGGTGACATGCTGGAGTCCACCACGGGACGTTACGCGTCCGCGGGTTACCGGAAGATCGAGGAATACAGTCCTCCGCGACGCCCATCAATACCCGCTCGAAGAACTCCAAGCTCTCATCCACAGAGCCAAAGCTCAACACCGAACGGGCAATGACGGAACGAGCTCTGAAGGATGGCCAGTCAGCCCGCGCAAGGCACCACCTCGGTCGAGACGAGACACCCGGCTGTAAGGGGAAGTGGCATTATAAGAGGCAGAGAAAACAGAGAAATAGCCACGGACCAAGCTGAGCAGCAAACTCAACGGTCCGCAACCAGGGACGGAATCGGCTTCCCCGACTCACCCCGAACGGGGGGGGGGCACCGACCCCGCAGCTGCTTCACCCATAGTAGAACGAGAGGTGGAGTGGAACAGGGAGTTCAGAGGGGGGCTCCCCTGGGGGGGAGGAGGAAACGACGAGACGGGCCCAGCCGAAACCCCCGACTCCCCATCAGAGGGGGGCTGGGGAGAACCAGACGTTCGAGGGCTCGTCAAACCAGACAAGCACTGACGAGGGGGGGAGGAAAGGTCCACCACAGGTGGGAGAGGTAGATCCAGGAGAGAGACCCGACCACTCTCAGCAGGAGCCGAAGGGAAAGAGACTCCATGAAGAAGGGCCAGGCTCCTCTCGACCGGGTCCACCATGGGAACAGAGTCAGTAATCGAGGGTGTCATGGGGCGGTGTACCTCAACCGACACCCGGACACTGGTCGGGGCACCGGGAGGTGACGCCTCACCAGCCCTCCGTATAGGGGGGGGGGGAGTCCCGAGCGGATTAGGAGCGGCGCGCCGCTTCCCCTCCGGTGAAGAAGGGGAAGCAGGGCGAGCAGCGGTCATGATCGGGTCTGGAGGACTCCGACCACGGCGACGCTTCCTCCTCCCTTCGGGGCATCACCTTCCCCACCCGAGAGACGAGTAGGCAAGGATCCAGACCCCAAGGCCGGAGAGGGAGAAGGGGCACTTGTAGGCAGGGAATCAGATGGGATGTCTGAAAGTGAGGCAGAGGAACAAGAAGGACCCGCGGCGCCAGGACCACCACCAACCCCCGGAACTTCCAGGGGGGGCACCACTCCGGTAGACGCCGGGGTAGCACGGGAGGGGCCCGAGGACCCGCCAGGGCCAAGAACCGCAGCATAGGACAACCCCCGCCGCGGCTCCCGGTCACGGACCCTATCGCGCGCCTCCCGCGCACTAAGGAATTCGGTAGTCCTTAAGGACCGCACCTCGAATTCAAATTTGAAAACGGGGCAGTCCCGAGAGGAGGAAGGGTGGGCCCCCGAGCAGTTCGAGCACCGCGGGGGCTTCGTGCACGGGGTAGGGTGCGCAGGCCCACCGCAGCGGACACATAGCTTACCCTCACGGCGGCACGCAGAGCTAACATGGCCGAACCGGTTGCAGCCAAAGCAGCGAACCGGGTCAGGCACATATGGTCGCACCGAAAACTCACACGACCGGCGATCACCCACGCCCCAGAACACCTGGGCCGGAGGCACAAGGGAGTCAAAGGTCAGGAGCAGACGAGCGGACGGGGTAAGAGCACCATCCCGGCGCGACGAAAAGCGGAAGACCTTCGTTACCCCCTGGGGGGCAAGATCCTCCTGCAACTCGCCAACCGGGATTGACAGCAGACGGGAAGCGAAAATGGTGCCCTGACAGCTATTCAATTGCGGATGGGGAGTCACAGAAACTCTGCAACCCAAGACATCCTGCAACTGTAGAAGGGACTCAGTCACCCCCAAAGAACGGGACTTCAAAAGATGAGACCCATCCTTCAGAGGGCGGATATCATAACGACAGGGAACCCCCACCGTCTTAAGGCGCTGAAACACCTGTTCCGAGTTGCCCGGAAGGGAGCCAGCGGAAGGGCGGAGAACAAGGAACCTGTCCACCGGACAGAAATTGACAGCAGGGACAGGTCCATGTGTAACGGTAACCGAGAGTGGGCGAGAGAACAAGGGCCGCGAAGACCCCGCCCTACGGCCACCACGAGTCCGGCCACGAGAGCCAGACTCCGCAGAGGACGAGAGGGGGCCATACGGCTTGAAGGTCAATCCAGCGGAGGCAGAGGCCGCTGAACGACCAGAAGTAGTAGTCTTATCCAAATCCAAGGGCGGGCCAGAGTCGTCAAAAGGAGGGGATTGAAGTTTAGAAATTGAACCCATAAACAATAGCTTTACAAAAAAGACAGCCTCGGACCCAAGGCAATGCACCATCCGCCGCTGCATCCTTCAAGGCGCAGGCCCAACGTCCCGGGTAGCCGCCCCCCAACCTGACTGTCGTTTTAAAAACAGCAGATTGGCACTATGGAGATTTGTCCGTTAAGGGCCAAGCAAAGACCCAATCCAGACGCAGCAGCGGTCCGGGCGCCCGTACCGTCCCCAGAGCACGGCTCAGCCACGGAGCGATGCCCCCCGGCGGGTGCACCCGATGACCCCAAGACTGCAAAATGCAGATGGGGAGGGGGGGGGGGGATACTACAATTAACAGAGGCACAAGACCGAGTCAAGACGAAAGAAATTCCGGGAGACGGGGGGGGGGGGGGGCGCAACTAGGTAACTCTTCGCCAACACCCCGTGAGGAAACCCCAACAACCCACGAGGTGTACGAGCCCCCTCGGCCCGGCAAGCCGGAGTACCTAATCGAGGGGGTATATATATATATATATATATATATATATGATACACACAGACAGTGCATGGAACAAGGAACTCTTCTGGGATAATTAAATCCACTATAGTCCGAATAAGTAATGGTAAATGACAAATACCATAGTTTTTCTTTTTCATGATGCTAGCCCGACGTGGGCAACGGGTCACTCGCAAAGAGGTCCCATAAATATAGCTTCCCTCACCAGCTATCTGCAAAGCAGACAGGATCCAGCTTTGGGACATGGATCTAGGGTTTAAAGCACCTAGCCATGCTACATTTAGAACCTCAATATAAGCAAAAGACTCGCTGCCTTCACGTCAGATGAAGGCAGGGACAGGTCCATGTGTAACGGTAACCGAGAGTGGGCGAGAGAACAAGGGCCGCGAAGACCCCGCCCTACGGCCACCACGAGTCCGGCCACGAGAGCCAGACTCCGCAGAGGACGAGAGGGGGCCATTACTTATTCGGACTATAGTGGATTTAATTATCCCAGAAGAGTTCCTTGTTCCATGCACTGTCTCTGTGTATCATAAAAAACTCAGGGGACCATTCTGAGTTCATTCCCATCTTGAAACGGACATGTTATGTGCCTTGAAAAGTGGACGCTCAATTCTGCCAGTTGAGGTTTAAGTTTTGGTTTTTGGCTAAAAATATAATAGTTACCCCTTTTTCTTTTTCTTTGATGCATTCAATCTGACGTGAAGGCAGCGAGTCTTTTGCTTATATTGAGGTTCTAAATGTAGCATGGCTAGGTGCTTTAAACCCTAGATCCATGTCCCAAAGCTGGATCCTGTCTGCTTTGCAGATAGCTGGTGAGGGAAGCTATATTTATGGGACCTCTTTGCGAGTGACCCGTTGCCCACGTCGGGCTAGCATCATGAAAAAGAAAAACTATGGTATTTGTCATTTACCATTACTTATTCGGACTACAGTGGATTTAATTATCCCAGAAGAGTTCCTTGTTCCATGCACTGTCTGTGTTTATCATAAAAAACTCAGGGGACCATTCTGAGTTCATTCCCATATATATATATATATTAGGGTGGTCCAAATCCATAGGGGGAAATTTCAAAATTGTCTTAGATAGTCTCCACAAGTGTGGTTTTTGTCCATTTAGTGTCCACATGGTCTGTGCAAAATTGCAGCGTGATTGGTGAATATTTAGAGGTCGCCCCACTCTGAATATATATATTATATAATGTACTTTTTCTTCGTAGGTCCGATGGCTCAAACTCGATCAATTCCAAAAGTTTGGCTTCTAGGGATGGCAACTGGAACTTTATCCACGTCAAGGCTCCCTACATGCCTTGACGCCCTCCTCTTGGGGCAATACCACCACATCAATCAAAAGCAAACCACCTCCGACAGTCTGAACCAGGCATGCCAGAGGGTGATTGAAGTCTGGACCCGAGCGCGGATCCCAACTCAACGGATCGACTCCTGTGTCCGTAAGCTTTCAAAGCTTTTAGACCGCTACAAAACACTCAAGAAGCACAGGACCAGGCAACGTGCCAGCGATAGAATGAATGAAGACATCTTCAAAGCGGACACCCAGGAACTGTTTGACATCGCAACCAGTGATGCCATGAGCACAATCGTCAACGTCTGAGGACCGAAATTTCCTGTCCATGCAGCGCAAGGACGTCAATTCTTGCAGCATGGCTGGCATTGATAAGGAAACGACTACACAAGAGGACAGAAAGCGATCCAGAATGGAGAAGGAAGCCAAGAGGAAGGCAAGGCATGAGGCAACACAGAAAGATTTGGAAGAAGCAGGAGTGTCATCAATTGATCTTTCCTTCTTCTTCTTCTTCCCTTTTTTCGCAAGACGACGACGACGACTATAGACCATCGGTTCCGATTCCTTCTTCGTCTGAAGCTCCGGCACCAAAGCGTCCCAAGAACAAGGTTACGAACATTTTCCAATCTCCAGAAGTCATTGGAGCAATGGATCGCACCAATCTTTCTGACCGGAATGCTGTTTTCGTAACTGGAGCTGTATTACAGGCCGCGGGGCATGATCTGTCTGGGATGACGTGCTCTCGGAGCTCTATTCATCGCTACAGAGAAAGTGGGCGAGAACAGGCAGCTCGAGAAGACCTAGAATCATTCTCTCTAGAAGACCCTGTCCTTCTCCATTGGGACGGAAAGCTTCTCCCCGGCATTGAAGGGAAGAAGACGAATGTGCATCGGATAGCAATCCTTATAACATTCAATGGACAGGAGAAGCTGCTTGGTGTCCCAAAGAGAAAAAGGAACTGGAGAAGCACAGGCCCAGGCATGCCTTCAAACTATGAAATTATGGAACGTGGAACAGCATGTGAGAGGTCTCGTCTTCGATACCACTGCGTCAAACACGGGTTTACATCGCGGAGCCTGTGTCAGGATTGAAGAAGCATTGGGTCACGAGCTAGTTTGGATCGGTTGTCGACATCATATACTTGAAGTCGTACTTGCTGATGTCTTTGCCTCAATATTTGGCTCAACAGGAAGTCCTGAAACAGGCCTTTTTAAGCGATTTCAAAAGGAATGGCCATCTCTCTCCCACGAAGCATTTGTCTCAGCATCGGACAGCTTGTTCGAGAACCCTCAACTCCAAGAGATGAGAAAAGAGATGCTCACTTACTTACCTAACGCTCTTCAGGCAAGCCAACCTCGTGACGACTACAAGGAGTTCCTTGAACTATCTTTGCTCTTCCTGGGGGGAAAGACTGGTGGTCAACTCTTTATCCGAGCTCCGGGTCCCATGCACCACGCGAGATGGATGGCGAAGGCGATTTATGCGCTCAAAATCTACCTCTTTCACTATCAATTCAAGCTCACAGCACGCGAAGAACGAAACGTGACTCAGCTGGCTTTATTTGTCAGTCTGATTTACGTCAAGTACTGGCATGAAGCGCCAATGGGGACACAAGCTCCTCTCAATGATCTCAAAATGCTGCATCTTCTGGAAAAATATCCACACGGAGGAGCTGCACAAGCGGCGAAGACAGCTCTAAGACGCCACCTGTGGTACTTGTCGGAGCATCTGATTGGACTGGCCTTCTTCGATAATAGGATCGATCCTGATACCAAAAGGAGAATGGTTCAACACCTCCAACATCCCCAAAAGAATGGCTGCCCCCGACGAATCGACATGGCGGAAGCTGGTGTTGAAAATGATGTGGCATCCTTCGTCACGAAAAGGACATTGACCCTCTTTGATGCCTTGAAAGTTGGAGGTAAGGAGGAAGCGCGCCAGTTACTTCAAAAAGATCCACGGGAATGGCCAAATGACAAGAACTACAGGGAACTTAGAGATCGCGCCTTAAAGATGAAAGTCGTCAATGATGCTGCCGAGCGAGGTATTGCTCTCGCACAACGCTACAATGACACTTTGACACGAAACGAGGACCAGAAGCAGTACCTCCTACAACTCGTAGCCGCCCACCGAAAACAGATACCAATACCATCCAAGGCGACTCTGATGCAGAAGAAATAATGAAGATACACCCATTATCATGTCCTATTGTCTTACTGTTTTCTTTCATATTCTTTGAGAACCAAAAAAAAATTTAGTTATTCAGTTGTCTATATATTTTCCCAAATTTTCAAAAAGGGGGCAAGTGGGGCGACCCCTAAATATTAACCGAATAACGTGAAACTTTGCACAAATAGTGTCCACACCAAGAGGCATAAAACCAACCTTGTGGAGAGAACTTAGTCGATGCTTTAACTTTTTGGACCACCCTAATATATATATATATATATATATATATATCCCCGCAAGGGGGTTCTAAGCTCGTGCTCTTGAGTGCGCTTTGTGCTCGTTTGTACGTGCTTGTTCCTGGAGGTTTCACGTGCGCCCTCCCGGTCCTAGCACCCAAGAATGATGGGGCTCGACCCTGCAGTCCTTGGTCTTTTTCCACTTCGACTGTCCCCTCCACCCTTTCTTTTTCCTCTGTCTTTCCTCCCACTTTTTCTTTGTTTTTCCGCCGAGATATGCCCTTTTAAATAGAGGCGAATCGGTTCTTCCCGAACTTAAAAAAACAACAACAATAACATATATATATGTTTCATAACATGTAGGACGCACTTTCAGGATGGATTCAGGAGCTGAAAACAATGAAAAAAGTTTATATAAACATATGCCCGAAATCGCTTTGTTCCCAAGTTACAGCCCGTTGTGTGTTCCAGCAAGTATCCACCTTACTTTTAAAGGAAGTGCTCAAAATGACCGCCTTGCGCTTGAATACACGCCTGAACACGCCTCGTCATAGACTACTTGACGCGTTCAAACATTCCAGGTATTGCTCCGATTTTCTGGCATCCTTGTTCTACACGTTGGCGAAGCATTTCAACGTTGTCAATGGGTGTCACGTAAACGATATATTTCAGATGATCCCACAGGTAAAAATCGAGTGGATTCAGGTCCGGGGAGTGAACAGGCCACGCAATGAGTCCTCTATGGCCTATCCATTTATCAGGGAAATGGTTATCCAAATAGTCTCTGGCTACTCGACTAAAATGAGGCGGAGCGCCGTCATGCATAAACCACATACGACGTCGGACACCAAGAGGAATTTTATCTAGTAAATCATTCCTTAAAAAAATGGAATAGGATTCTCCTGTTACTTCAAGGCAAAACAAAAGGACCGATTAAGTTGTCGGCAATAAGTCCTGCCCATACATTGATACTAAATTGTTGTTGGTGCTTTGACTGGATGATGGCATGTTGTGAAAATTGGTCACGCCATTTCTTGTGAAGGCAGCCTCATCAGAAAACAACACGGAGGATAGAAAAAGAGGATCG
Source organism: Bathynomus jamesi (assembly GCA_023014485.1). Classification (NCBI taxonomy): domain Eukaryota; kingdom Metazoa; phylum Arthropoda; class Malacostraca; order Isopoda; family Cirolanidae; genus Bathynomus; species Bathynomus jamesi. The sequence goes on from JAJOZX010001629.1 coordinate 381,651, forward strand.
CGAGCACACTGTTCAAGGAACCAAGTACAAAAAGCCTCTCGTGGTAGGAAATCAGCTTCACTAAGGCCTTGTACTCTCTGAATGTCATGTGTGTAAAGCTGTTGTTCCCGTAAACTCTCCACACAGTTGTATATCTTACACCCTGTTGCTGCTATCCTTCGGGTGCTGACACCAGGATGTTCCTCCACGCGATTCAGGACCAGCAACTTCAACTCAACAGTTCCGGCGCTGATTGGTCTATCACCATCTGAAACTCGCTTGTTCAATGATCCTGTATCACCAAGACGCTCGTCTATTCTCTGAAAGGGCGTCTTGTCTGGCAGACGGCAATTCGGAAACCTTTCCGCATACGGACGTCTTGCTGCGGCCGCATTACACTCGGCAAGTAAATACATGAGATGCATGTCTGCCATTTCTCCGTTTGAATAAGCCTCCATTCTCACTTCAAATACACACTATCAGTGAATAGCACAAAAACTTTAGGTTTTTTCTTCACTGAACTGCACTTATTCACGGTAAGAAGTTACGAATACGAACAGTGAAACACCGCGATGCACCTCTGACTGACTGATGGCTCTACACAACTATATTGAGACATGTCATAGAGTGTGCGAAACATTACAATCGGCAAGGCCATACATGAAATAAGTCTCGTACACACTCACAAACATTGTCGGCAAGCAGTGTTTGTAAACAGTTTGCGGAAAGATTTGCTGGAACACAAAACGGGCTGTAACTCGGAAACAAAGTGATTTCGGATATATGTTTATATAAACTTTTTTCATTGTTTTCAGGTCCTGAATCCGTCCTGAAAGTGCGTCCCACACGCGCTCTTATATTTTTTAATAAAAATGGACACCACCAAACATAATCTGACAAGATTGAAATCAACCCGAGACGAGTCAAATTCTTTTATAAATATTAAACTTCTTTCATTCGTCACAATAATATATACCAGCTCATTCTCCCTCAGTGACAAGAAGCACACTTTTTTTTAATGCTTTACTAATTTAGATTTACTTTTGTTTCTAGATTTGATTTCGCGCATTATATAGTCATACTCCAACGTTAACAGTAAACCCGTCACTTAACTCTCCCTTAACTAGTACACAAGAAATACTATACAAAAATTTTTCGCTGCATTTAAAAATGTGACACAAACACCAGACGTTCTATCTATCATATTCAGATTCATAAATGCTATATACGCCTTTTTCTTTTCGATACTCGCTTCTCATTCAAATGTCTCATCCGCAAACACTTCATCAATACATCCTCTGCCTTCCCTATAGCCGTATTGTTCACCTCCACCAAAGGATAATAACTTTTCTTATCTATCAACACTCTTCCATACATTTTTACAGATTTTAACCCCTATAATTTTTACTTTCATTTTTATACAGTGGTACAATTACATCTTTTGATCATTTACCTGAAGACACCCACTTTCCCACACTTTTTGACGTACCTTCCACAGCTCCTGAAGCACCACTTTACTTCACATTTAATCATTTCACTGCATATATTCAATATTCATACATACATAATCTACTAAATATATTAGTCTAATGATCATTAGTCGACCTGAAATAATGACTTTTAAAACTTTTATCACAAAATACAGTTACGGATCATTATCTTGGTTAAACTCAATAGGCCCAGGTGGGTTTCACGTGAACGTAAATGTAACATTACCCATCATTTCCTACTGACTTTCCTTCCCCTTTCTTCAGCTGGCATACTGCTCATTTGACTTCCCCAAACTTTGTCTTCTTTTCACCCAAGTATACACTTCTACATAGGCTTACAAAACAACTGGATTCACATCTGCTTCCTGTTCGTTTACCTCACCTACCTCGTATAACCGAGGTCAACAACAAATAAAATAAGCAATTTACTGAAGATCCGCAGAACAATAATCACTTCCCAAGGTCTTTCACAGGTATATGAAACATAAAACCGTCGTCCGTTGAACACATGGAAATCTAACAATACTTTGACTCAAGCCCTCTTTCGAATGAAGGCATTGAATCAAGTCCATCAACAGACAACCACCCAATTCCCTCCCGACAGCCTATGCACTCCTAATCATTCCTCATTGGACAACTTAATAGCCAGTATCCTGACACTCAGTCTACGGAACTTCTATGACGAAGACCCCTTTCAACCTATCAGAAAATGCAGATTTACTTTGTCATGAATCAAATTGTTTGATCTACCTCAGGAATACAACAGCAAAAACACCAAACTAGTCTCACGAATCAATATCAGACTCAGATCAACTGTATATACTTGAAAATTCCAAACAAAGACTGAACAAAATTCGTAACCAACTACTACCTGACTTAGACGAATTCCATCAGCAATCTGCCTCTCGAATTGATCAATCACATTCCTCCGACAGATATCGAGCAAACATTCCTGACAGGAACTCGCTGGGAGGCGAGAGGATTCTGGGTGATCTGCGTGGCGTCTTTTTTTAGAAAGGGGTGGGGGATTTTTGTCGTTGTTGTTTTCATCCGAACCTAATCTTTTCTTTTTCAAAGTGCTTGGGATACTTCATGGCTTGGGTTTGTTGGCGGGTGTGTTAATTGTAGTTGGTACTGTATTCTCTAGTCTTGGGGGTGGTAAGATATTTGTCAGAGGAATGTATTCTTTATAGCTATATTGTGGAGGTTGATCAAAAGATAAAAATGCTGTAAGGGAACTGAGTGGAAGTTTATCATATAATTGTGCACTGTAAAGTTAAGTTTGCCTTTGGTATAAAAAAGAGAGAATGGACAGATGCAGAAAATGAAAAGTGAAAGACTGAATTCGAATGAGGTGCGATTGTTATTAATTACTGCGTTCATAACTGATAATGAAGAAGACTCCGAAGTTCGTCAGGTTTTGAGCCATCATCAAATATGCAAAATCATCCCGTCTCGTACTCATCCATAAATAATTTACTCACCTCGATTCTTATTCCTCATAACAATTTTTTGGGGTAGTAGTGCATTCCTAAGGTACGTGAGCTCCTATGGGGATCATTACTATCCACACAGACCTCTTTCCACAAACAATTCTTTTATTCCCTCGCCATCATCATTCATTCAGAGCACACCATCTATGAAAAAACTATATAAGGCTATGGGTTGATTGCCTGATACCCTCATCCGTTGGAAATTTCCAGCAGACTTCAGTGGAGAGTTAACGACAAAAGCCCTGTGTTTTCGTTAGAGAGTTATGTATATGTAGGTCTTCAAAGGACCTCTTTGTTTATTTGCCTTCAGTATTTGCGCTGCCTAATGGTAAAGAAAGGAATTGCCTTATCTTATTATTTCGTTGGGCCTCGCTTCTGTTTCGATGTATTTCTATCAAGAGGACCTAACTCAGAACTTATAAGAAGGCAAAGCACATCTTCCTTGCTTAAAGCATCGCTGTAACATAAGCAGCTCCGAGCGAGCAGCTCATATAATCGTTAGGAATCTGCTGATTCTTCAAAGTTCGTTGACTCTTCTCTTGATGCAATTTTCATGAGTCAGCAGTGGAAAATTTTGAACACGAAATAATAAATTTTCCTTGTGGTTGGGTAGGCCCAATGCCTCCATATTGGGTTCTATGCATGTATGGCAATTATTTTCATTCCCAATAGGCTATGTCGCCAATCCCGAGGCAATTTTGTAGATATTTAATTCAACTAATTAATAATTTATATTTAATTATGAAATAAAGGTACACATACAATACCATATTGTAAACATGTATAGTTTTTCCATACCATCCTTTCCAGTTACTTCAGATTCAGAGCAATTCTCCTTTTCTCATTTCCCATATTTCCACCCACATCACTCAGCACATTAGAGAAATTATTATTCTTTTCTACGTATTGTGGTCACTTACTTTTTAAACTTAATCTTAGCATACGCATTTATAAAAGGTAACATTCATGTCCCATCCCCTAAGGAAGTGGAGGGCACACACACACACACATTTATCATTACATTTACAACCCCTCATGCCACTTATCGTTCATTAGCAAAGCAACACCCCTTCTCACTTATTCCTCCTCCTCCTCCATACCAGATTTCACATTTTTTCCTTTGCATTTAGCAGAGAACAGGTCAAAACATCTGTCTCAACAAGTCTTTACCACTTGCAGCCTCTTTGCATCTTCATTTATACCTCTAACATTTCAGGAGCAAGCAAAAACTTCTCAAGTTGCACATTACATTGCATTGCTCGTTAGAGAGTACTTTTTCTATTTCCCCCTACAAAGCAGGGATGGATCTAAACTTTGATTCATCCGAGCTCGAGCAATCACAGAATAGGTGGCTGGCTAAACTCCAACTGTGGTCTGCGGAGGCTGTTAGTCGAACCGGGGACCTTCACAGTCCAAGTTCAATTTCCAACCAATGGAGACATATAAACCATGAACAAGTGATCTACGAAACAACATACACCCTGAAAACAAAATACACTCCTAACTGACTTTCTCCCACATATTTTGTGAAAGTAGGTTCAGTTTTTTAATTTGATAGTTCTGAGAATATGGGGTTTAAGAACTGGTCCCCTTCCTTCCTCGTGTGTGTCGTAAAATGCGACTATACAGGGAGCCATGGGGATGCGGTTATAACCTCCCGCCTCTATGCGTAACAGGGTTGGAGATTGGGCTGTGGTTCTATCTCTGCAGAAGTACTTTCTCACGAACAACGAAAGGAGCCTCGGACTTGGCTACGTGCCCGGCGACGTCGCCTGTGGAAATTGTAGCGGGCTTGTACAGCTTGTTGAAAGATTTAAATAAGAATGTAAATGGCCAAGATTTGTCGGGACGGACATTTTGATGTGGAACACGAGGGAATGAAAGATGTGAAATCGGTAGGGGGGGGGGGGGCGATGAAAGAAGCTAAATTCTGGGGGTGGGGGGAGTGTTGTTTTGACAATGAAAAGCAAGTGGCATGAACATAAGAGGTGTATAAAAGTATTGATAGTAGATGTCTACAGGGTGGGCGGAAAGTAGCTCCCTATTTTGGATTGGTAAAAAAATACGTATATTATCCATTTATTTCAGAAGAAATAATATGAAAAGGTAGGATACATGGTAGGTTTCTCTAACATTCAATGTGGGCTCCAACTCTTTCCACCAGCTTCTGGAGCCGCCCAGGAATGGCGTCCACTGACTTTAGCAGGAACTCCGGCGGGATGGAGGACATGACTTCCCGAATTCGGTCCTCCAGTTCTTCCAATGTCCTCGGTTTGGTGCGGTAGACTTCTTCCTTTACCCACCCCCAAAGAAAGAAGTCGCACGGTGTCAAGTCGGGGCTCCTGGCTGGCCATTGATGTGGACCACGACGACCCATCCAACGCCCAGGGAAGTGGGCATCCAGCCACTCACGGACAACAAGAGCGAAGTGCTGAGCGGTACCTTGCTATGTTGCGAAACGAGGTCTGGCCGGTTGTCAGCACATGGGAGAACATCGACGATCTGATATTTATGCAAGATGGCGCCCCTCCGCACTTCGCTCTTGTTGTCCGTGAGTGGCTGGATGCCCACTTCCCTGGGCGTTGGATGGGTCGTCGTGGTCCACATCAATGGCCAGCCAGGAGCCCCGACTTGACACCGTGCGACTTCTTTCTTTGGGGGTGGGTAAAGGAAGAAGTCTACCGCACCAAACCGAGGACATTGGAAGAACTGGAGGACCGAATTCGGGAAGTCATGTCCTCCATCCCGCCGGAGTTCCTGCTAAAGTCAGTGGACGCCATTCCTGGGCGGCTCCAGAAGCTGGTGGAAAGAGTTGGAGCCCACATTGAATTTTAGAGAAAACCTACCATGTATGCCTACCTTTTCATATTATTTCTTCTGAAATAAATGGATAATATACGTATTTTTTTACCAATCCAAAATAGGGAGCTACTTTCCGCCCACCCTGTATATGCAATGATTGTATAAATGCGGCACAAGGGTTGTTAATGAGAAATGGAAGCAGTTTGTGAGGGGTGTAAATAGCGACGCATCTAGAGATATATCCCTAATCTTGTCATGAAGGGTAACATAATTTCCGGGGTTCGGGTGGTACCTTACCTTATTGCTGGTGGTGATCACTCTTTATCCTTGTTTGAGTAATCGAGTTGAGTGTTTTCTTTTTCAAGCTTAAGCGTTATGCCCATGCCATGGAGAATGGAAAATGAATTTTTGGATAATGTATGTATGATTCAATCCTTAGCTGAAAAGATGCAATTTATGAATGACATTTAAGACAAAGCACTTACCAAGTATTTCGGGGAACATGAATGCCTTAAGCCAACAAACAAGTGGTGAAGGCCCATGCGTGTAATGAGTATCTTTATGGTAGAATAGGATGCCATCCAGGGTCACTTCTTCTAGTAAAGTGTCAGCGAACATGGTTGTTAAAGAAGCTTCACTGCACTCATAAAATGGAACAGGAATAAATCTGAAATTTTTTTTCACAAAAGAATTATTGTCATGGAGAAAAACTTTGATCATGAGGTAGTCAAATATCACCTTAACAGGAAATTATTATCGACAAGAGTCAATGTACTCGACGTCCCAAGTACATTTTGTTATTAAACTTCAGTGTTGAGTTGCCTCACTAATTTTAGAAAAATAAATCAGTACCATCATCTACGAATTATAGGGGTACTAACAGAAACTATGCGAGGAAGTAATGATACATTTGCTTTATAAGAAGGAAAAGTGTATGTTTACAATGTTACCTGCCAGGCTCTAACACCAAAATTATTCTTTAAGTATTACCATTTCCATTTGCAAGCACCAGTTAGGAAAGATCAATTACGATATTACTGCAGATACTGATTATGGAACAAAGTACTGTGGAGTACACATGTTTAGGCCAAAGAATACAAGCAACAGAGAATCCATTACAAAGTTCTTTACAATCACTATGACTCAACATCTAGTAAATTTAAATTAATACATTTTTTTCAATACGAAATTGTAATAGAAATCTCCAGAATAACTTTTAATCTAATACAAAATGCATAAAGCAGGTGTGGTTGTTATCCATAGAAATTGAACACACTGTCAGAGAGGAACTGAGAACATTAATAATGTGACACTTCATTTCATTTAAAATTTTGGTGGCAAGATGTATTTGCCTTTCCCTCCAAAATTACAAAAGTCCACAGTGGATATCTGGGCTATGAAACCCTAAGTTTTTGGTTACTAACGCTACGACTTGGCATTTATTTATTAATCAGCCCTAGTCCTGGGGTCTAATTTTAATTATATTAATTTTAAACGGAACTAATAAATTAAGTACAAATACAAATGCGCATCGGTGATGTAGTGGTTAATGTTGCAGATTATGAATCCATCAGCCCCAGGATCGAGACCCAAAACCCAGCTGTTCATCCTTCTACACAATAAAAAAATTGGTTGGTAGGTAAATGGGTAGCCTAGTGGTTAAGACACTGGACTGCTGGTGGGGCATGGTTCGGATTCCATGTTAAACTGTAGGTCTAAGGTGGACTGACAAACTTGACCTTCATCAGAATGAACAATTTGGGCAGAAGCAAAATCAAGGTTAACCAAGTAGGGTTCTCAAGTATGAACCCAGTGTACATCAAAAAATTATGAGGATGCTTATATATGTAAGATTGGAATGCCTAGTTACCATATTCATGTCATCCACCACTTACTATAAATGGTAATAAACTTTGAGACAAATATTTGTTTATTAAAAGTACTAAGATTAAGATCTTACATAATACATTTTTGTAAAAAAAAATGTACAAATGTACAAAATACATTTTTGTACTCTTAATGAAATGACCTCAACAAAATTTCTAGGTAAAGCAGGCACAATCTATGCCATTTTTCATAAGCCAGTACTAGGCTACCCACATCCTGTAAAGCTCACCTGTTTGACAAAGGCAATTTAATATTGCATACATTATGTGTTGGAATAATGAAAAATATATATCCTTCAAGTTTTGGCCTGAATTATTCATTCTGATGAAGGTCAAGCTTGTTGCGCCATTTTAAACTTATAACTTAACATGGAATACAAACCATGACCCACCATGGGTGGTCAGAAATTACAAAGTCCTCTCCTGGACTCAATCTCATAACTTCCCCATCAGCAGTCCAGCATCTTAACCACTAGGCTACTCAGGGTACCCATTTATTCACCAACCAATATTATCGTATGGAAGGATGAACAGCTGGGTGATCTGCGTGCTGCCTGTTGTCAACAGGAATCAAACCTAGGGTTAGTGGATTTATAGTCAGCGATGCTAGCAATAAGAACATAAGAAATTTTTATAGTGGGCACACTAGGGGCCACTTCAGCCCATTGAGGTGGCTCCACTATGTAAAAACTGTCTGTACATTGGCAACAACCAATTTTTACAAAACTAATTAATTATCAATTTAAAACTAAAGATAGAATCTCTGGATCCAGAGGATCAAAGTCATAATAGGCTACTATCCACAAATATGTTACACTCTATATCTATAACTGACATGCAAATATATCAGATCCAAAGAATCAAGTCAATTTCATTACAGTACCCATCAATACCAGTACCTTGCCAACCAAAAATAAGTCACAGTCCATATCAATTGCGGAACAAGTCACAATTTACAACCATATACATTACAATATATATACTTAGGAGGAAAAGTGTAGTGTGGCTGTAAAGACTGTACAGTAATGTAGAAATGTGTGTGCACCCATTTTGGGTCTGCCATTTAAAGGTGTTTGTCGGGCAAGTGAAGATCATGAGTTTTTCAATACCTCACAGTTCTATGGGGGCCACCGCTTGGTAGAGGAATCTCTTTAAATGGGGTGTGTAAGGACAGAGAGTATCCCCTAACCCAAGATGCTGCCTCCCCATATCCCACAACACTTGTGTTGAGTTGTGGGATCTATCACCTAAATGCACATAATATATATATATATATATATGAAATAAACTAGTACCATTCATGCAATAAAAATGGGCTTAAACACTATCACCAGATGTCCCTTGCAGACATCAAACTATCCAACCTTCTTTTGAAAGAATCAAGTGTATCTGAAGTCACCACTTCTTCTGTCAGACTGTTTCAAAACTTAATTACTCTGTTTGTAAAACTATGTTTTCTTAAATTTGTTCTACATCTTGGCTTAAATAATTTCATACTATGACCTCTAGTCTGGTTATTGTGATCTTTAATGTAAAGAGACTCAAAATCTATCTTATCCAACCCTTTTATCATTTTATACACCTCTATCATATCACCCCTTAACCTCCTCCTTTTTAATGAGAACATGCTTAGATACGCCAGTCTTTCCTTATATGTCAATTGTCTTAGAGATAGGATCATTCTTGTTGCTCATTTCTGTACTTTTTCCAGTTTTTCAATATCTTGTATCAAATAGGGACTATTAAATTGAATACAGTATTCGAGGAGGGGTCTCACATATGAAATGTATAGTTGCTTTATAATATTGGGTGATTTGTATTCAATGTGTGTGTGCATGAGATTGAGTCTAGCATTTGCTTTATTTCTGATTACCATACAGTGACTTGAGGGTTTAAAGTTCATTAGTCACAGTGACACCCAAGTCTTTCTCTTTATCATCATTTTTAATCCAAATTCCATTCATATTGTATTCAAATTTTTTTTTTTTTTTCTTAATTATAACCAGACTTCTGTCAGAACAATCAAAGCATGTCTCAACCTTGTTAGAAACTTCAATTTTTATGTCTACTGGAAGTAACCTGGTTCTGCAAAATATAAAGCAATAGCAAAAGAGCTTCCATAAAAGCTCATAATGAAACATATAGGGTAATGTATATGGGCCTAGAGTTGCAAGGAACTTCACTGAAGAACAATGGATGAAGTGAATCACAGCTCATCTTCTAAAGATGTAACATTTTTTCAAATATACCACTTGATACAGGCCTACTGAACACAAGTCCCACATTCACTCCAAAAAAGACTCAGATGCTCATTTAGTGCATTACCTTATAATTCATGTAATAATTTCATTTATCTTCCACTTATATCTGTGCATTGTGCAATGTAAACAATTAATTCCTACATATCAAGATTTAGCTATAACTAGAACAATAAAATATAATAGTATTTTTTCAGTAATGTTAATATTGTATTTTTGTTAATCACTTAACATTTTATCCCTGCAAGGGGTCTTTGTCAGTTCCCCCATAGTGTGTGTCCCCAGGTGGTGGATAGGGGAGCAGCATTATGCCTGTGGACCAAAAACTAACAGGGTATGTCCAGAGACCTTAAGGTGGCAGCCCCACCACCAGACTCAGCTGCTGTGGGTTAATCCCCTGCACAGCCTAAACTCTATGATTATAGAAACTGACAATTTATCTGGTCTTTAAATAAAGCATTGTGACATAACTTTCCTCATTTGGTATGGTAGTAGCTGGTGGCCCCTTGCAAACTAATTAGCTATTCTCTAAATTATCTCTGCCACAAATCAAAATAATGGGCACCTATCAACCTTCTCCATGAATTGGTAGCCTATAAAACTTAGGTTCTATAAACTAGTAACAAATAAGGCTGCCAATATATTTACACAAAGGGAAACAAATCAAACTAGGAGTCCTTAAAATTAATGTTAATAAAATCCCACCTGTATTTATTGGTTGATGATACAGTAGTTACATCATGTTCAAATTCATGGATTCTTGATTTAAGCCACTCAAATCTAAATAATGTCTAAAAGGAAAGGAAAGAAAAGGCAAAAACAATAATTTCAAAGAGCAGTTATATGTAAACAATAAAATTACTGTTTTATTTATCAACTAATTTTACTTTCTTAAATATCAAACCTTAACAGTTATGTACAAAATGATTTGTAACATTATTTACCTAAACTATAAACTGAACTTACGTCACACTCAATGAAGGACTGCTTATACCAAAATACCAAATCAATAATGTAGAATGTCCGATTTACTTCAGACCAAATGCAATCGAGAACAGTAAATCCAAACTTATACGTCTTGCCGGACCCACCTGGCAAAAGTGAGGGAAACTGCTTAATGCGCATGCCGTTTTTTGCATATATAGATGTCCGACCCTAATGTGAAGATGAAAACAATGAAAACAATCACCTCATAAAACAAAAGTAAAATGCATTAAATATACGAGTACCATTATTATTATTAAGTGAATAAAATCAAACATTTGCAGTAAAGCTGATACCATTTGTTAACATTTTTTCTGCTCTAAGAGTTAAGATCTATTTCAAATAACTTTTCAAATGTTTTAAATTAAATTATATTTTTTTATTTCATAAATTATTTAGAGGCATTTCAATTTTTTACCAAATGTGAACATTAAAAACAACTAAATTCTTTCTAAATAGTTATTTAGTAGTTATAATTTAAAAATACTTAAATGATACTTAACCTTATAACAAACACAAAGGCATCTTTTTCCAACAGGACAAAGTACAGCAAAATATTTCTCCATAAATTCTTCTGGCATCTGCACCAACCACTCACTCAACATAACAAAATTGCAATATTCTCTTGGCTTCTTATAAAGAGCTTTAGCCTATTTCAAAGAAAAAAAATCATTTCATACTGTTAATAGTTTTGGTTTAAATTATTTATAAACTTTCATTTATAATTTCTAGGAGTGTTGCTATAATGTTTAAACTTAGACATGGTCCCTAAACAGTTTTTATTAACTGTGTCATACTTTTGTTCTAACTTACATGATGTACTGCAGCAACCTTGCATGGGAAAAATCTACCAATAATGCTTTAAAAATTATTTTTATTATTGAAAATCCAGCAATATCGATATAATTTGATGCTGATTTTCATGATCATTTGAAATGCATCCTTCAAAGAATTAACACTATTAAAGATTAAACATCTTATCAAATTCATGTACAGTATTTTATTTTAATTTACAAAATTTACGCACAAAATTATTAACTTACAGTGAATAAATAAATATTCTACAACTCATCAAGAAATTCACTTATACCAGATTAGGAATAGAACTACGTATGTTATTTTTCAATTTAGATCAATTGTATTCATCCCAAAAATCACCAATTTCCATTGTACAAACTATGGAATGATTAAGCAGTGATATTAAAAATATTACTAATGTAAATACTTTCAAAACAAGTTAAAAACTCTCATAATAGAGGAATACTGATAAATCTTTAGGATTAAACAAACTGTCTTGCTTGTTTCATTTCTCACATTTAACCATCAATTCCTTGTTCTGCATTTACATATTTGTAATAATAATTTAAGACCTAATATGCAGTATACTGAATTAAATGATTCATTTCTCGTATTCATTGTAAGTTCATTTGTGTATTTTAAATTAATACTTATAGTGGAAGAATTTTAGGATAAATATATTCAATCGACCTATCAAATTAGCAGGAAGTCGAAACTTGGTACACTTGTAAACTGAACCCTACTGATGAATATATTAAAAGTCCCAACAAATCCAAGTTGTGCTCCAGCTGCCATCTTGGAAAATGGCAGCCAAATTTCGGTTTTTTGGAAATAACTTCAGACCCGTAAAAGATACGAAAATTTACCAAGAGAGCAAAATCATTCTACATAAAAAGGCAAACATTTTCTGTTCCCAACTTTGTTTTGTACAATGAAAAATAAAAAAGTTACGCAAAATACAAAATTCCTTTATTCTATGAATCAGTGCAGACATAACGTTCAAACTTGGTTAATGGGTAGAAATTCGAATATTTTGTTGCAATTTATTATTTCAGAACCATGACAGTTTGTTTTTTATAGGTAGTTTGGTAAAAAAGTAAAGCACAACAGAAAGAGCTAGAGAAAAATACTGTAATGTAATTTTTTTGATGATGGGTAGGAGCTAAGTTATCGGTTTGGAGTAACATTATTTAAAACAGTTATTTTATTCCTTCATTAGACATCTAAGTATTGAAAATGGAAATAATTATGAATGCTATTCTCAATACATACATTACTAATATATTTTATGTAAAATATAACATGCATTTTTCCTTATCTTGTATACTGAAGAAAAATGTAACATAGGAAGAATTTTCATGTATTGATGATGACCATGATGTTCAGACAGGTTTTATGAATTGAACATAAAATAACATCTTATTGAATGGTCACAGTAATCCTTAGACACTTGGGAACATCACTATAGCTAACTATAATCGTCTGTTGTTACCTAAAATGAAAATGTAGTAATCTAAGTCTTGGAGTGCAACGCAGTAATACAGTATATAGCTTTAACACTAAGGCACTGTGTGACATCTCTAATGTTGAATAAAGTCATCTAACATGAGCTAGGAAATAAAATGTAATTGTGTCTCCCTGTTTTAAGTATAATTTTCTAATTACTACGCAAAAATAAGCTACATTGTACATTTATTGCATTATGTGTAGTGTCATATTGCAACACACTCAGTTATCAGTTGTCTAGTAGCGTTTCAACATAAGAGTTCTCGCAGGTAGTTCCTTCACATCCTCCACACATCGCTGAGCACAGCAAACCAAACTGTATGCACTTGCATCTCTTGGTGCATCCTAGCTTGCAGTTACATGAAATGAGGTTAAGAAGTTGTGATGGAGCAGCTTCCTTGGTAGTAGGGACAGGCCTCAGTGATTTCCCTGTCATGGACCATCCCCACTCTGTTGGCTCCAGGCAGTTTCCTAACCATTCTTGGACCTGTAAGTACACTCTGTATGAGTGTTGCTCTGCTGCTGCACTGGTCGGAGGTAGGGATGCTAGTTGAAAAGATGTATCTAACTTCTTTTTTGCTACTATGCGATTATACATGAAGTATCTTAGCTCATCCAAGGACTTTGATTTTGATCTGTACATTTTTAAGAGGAACTTTTCCCCAGCAGCTTTGATATCTTCTTTACTGGCATCCTTTTGGTTAAATATTTTCATTTCTTCTCTCATTTCTGTATGGTTCTGTAGAAGTTGGAGACCTCTAACTTTTCCTTTTTTATACAAAGCTGATGTGGTATCGCATCCAGTCATGGCGTGAGCAGATAGCAAAACTTCACAAGCCTTCCCCATGTTTTTTTTCTCACTTTGGATGCTGAAAATACGGGGTGTGCTGTTTGATTTCCCTGGTTTGAGAAACCAAATTTCAAAGTCTTCATGGGCTAGAGCAGTTAGAAGCACTGGAAGATCCGTATCCTGGCCAACAACTACTGTTTGATTTTTGTGTTTAGCTTGATCTAGAGCAGCCTTAACAATAACAGTATCTGCATCACTCTCCGCCTGAACAACAGAATAACCTTTGATCTTCATACTAGACACAAGAGATGCAATCAGGGCCCGTTTGTTGTTTCTGTTAGCAAGAAAATCTGATTGTGGTATAGTGGTTGGTGTATTCTCATTAAATATGATATCTCTAGAAGTTCTTTTTGCTGCTCGTCGCTCTTGCTCGGCTGTCTTAGTGGTTTCTCTGTCAGGATAACCATCAAACACCACTGTACAGTTTTTACCGTAATTGCTCTCTACAGAGGTTGTATACAAGTCAAACAGCTGACCAAATGTAGCGGGTTTTGGCCAAACAACGCAATGAAGAAGGTTTCCTCCATCTAAAATGTAGTGAGGATTGGCTGGTAAAGCTAACATCTCGTTGTGCGACTGAAAAGCATTGATCAGAGAAGACTTTGTGCCTTTTCTTAACAATGTTGAGTCAAATAATGATGGAGGCACACTTGCCAGCTCATACTGAAAGTACCCTTTAACTTCTGTTTTGCTTATGTCCAAACATATCATTCTGTGGAAGAGTTCTTGTGGGGAATGCAGGATTACAGTTTTTTCTTTCATCTTTATTGTGCCAGATGACAGGTTAGACAAAGGAACTACTTTCTTCTTCCTTTGCAGTCGAATATCAGAGAAGCTATGACTTGAGAGTGCTTTCATTGTTTCTGTACCAATCTCTAGTGCCCTATCACATGTTATTGATGAATCTGCTATCAACCCATTTGAGAGGTTTACCAACTGTCCTGATAATTGACCAAATGGGTTATGTTCTTTTAGCCAGCAAACAAATGTCACAAAGTCGTTTAAATCTCTTGTTTGATGAGATGTTCCAGATTCTATGTTCTGATGACTAATTGTTACACTTATTCCTGCGAACTCTGATAACGTTCCAGTTATTTCACCACAAGCTGGAGCAGACAACACCCATCTCTGTAAAGTTGAATCTGTGATTCCCCGACCATGTGTAAGTCCACCTATTGCTTTAAAGCTACGCATTAAAACTTGCTCAATGCACATATCTGTTGACACACCAGACCAGAATCTGTCACTGCACCTGATTGTGAAGTAACCATCTTTCGTGAATCTTTGGAAGTCCTCAGATGACATTTAGAAAACATTTAGAAAACCAGGTACTGTCACAATTTATATTTCTACTAGCTCGTTCCTGTGAAATATTTTTTCACAAAATCACCCATACAAAGTAAGAGAGGTTTCTGAAAATAGGCAGTCATAACAAAACATTAGCTTTTTTTACCTACAAACCCAGTTTGAACGTCGTGTCCGCATTGATTCATAGAATGAAAAATCTTTGGTTTTGCATAACTTTTTTATTTTTCATCGTACAAAACAAAGTTGGGAACAGAAAATGTTTGTCTTTTTATGTAGAATGATATTGCTCTCTTGGTAAATTTTCGTATCTTTTACGGTTCTAAAGTTATTTCCAAAAAACCGAAATTCGGCTGCCATTTTCCAAGATGGCGGCTGGAGCACAACTTGGATTTGTTGGGACTTTTAATATATTCATCAGTAGGGTTCAGTTTACAAGTGTACCAAGTTTCGACTTCCTGCTAATTTGTTAGGTCGATTTTCCTAAAATTCCTCTACTATTAGGTCAAATTTAAATAAATATAAACATTTCAATTAACACTTGTATGTTTTTATGTTAAAACTATTATAATATTTTATCTATCAATATAGAATTTTCATTGTGCTGGTAATATTACCATGTAATGGCACTGCAAGTAATGTCCTGCCTTGCAAATAATCTGGGTTAAAAAATGCCTTTATAAAGCATACTATCTGTACCAAAGTAGTCAAACTGACAAATATAAAAATAAAAATATATTGACTGTTAAAAAAATCCAGTATAAACCTCCAACCTCAATGAAATATATCTTGTAATAGGGTACAGCATTAAAATTATGAAGCTAACAGTGGTATGAAACAGCAACTGAGTAGAGGTAAAGAAACTGCAGAGCTGGTACAGAACACCTACAGATCTACAGAAGCTAAGGCTAACAAAGACCCTAAGATCCACTCTAAGGCTAGCCCGAGAGAAAGGAAAGAGTAGGGGGTTAAGAGAAGAGAGGAGAATAAGGGGTTAAGTAAGGAGCAACACCTATCATTCGTGGGTTAACATTCATTCAGAAAAAGAGGGAAAAAGTCTCACCATCATCATCCGCCAGCCACTGCCGACAAGTCAGAAAAATAGTCGGAGAATATAGGAGAGGGGTGAAAAATGAAAAGAAGTAAAATAAGAACGCTTACAAACCATGCAAACACAGTCTTAACTCACTGTCATACCATGCAAACTACAAACATGCAAGGAAAGAGTTACAGACATGCAAGTAAGGAGATAAGAAAAAAAAAAAAGTAGGTAAAGTTAAACAAAAAGTGGGTTAGTTTACGCTACAAGCTACATCTACATTCGTGTTAGTCTAATTTTTTTTTTTTTTTTTTAATAATTTTATTGCTGGCATCACACGCTGGCATGTCACAAGCTGGCATCCATCGTCAACAGACTCATCCTCGAGCACCACCACCAGAGCTCCTGTTAACTTTCTTTTTTAATTTTAAACAACGCTAATACTTTTAAAATGTCTGTCAAGACGGTTCTTAAACATATTAACGCTGGTAGACCTGACCTCTGAGAAGCTGTTTTAGAAAGAGTTTAAATGATCTTTCAGGAAAGATCATGAGAAAATGAACCACCAGGACTGGAAAAAGAAGAGGAAGGATTGAGTTGTGTATTGTTGAAGATATGGGGATTTGTGTGGATGATAATAATGAGTAGACAGATGAAAGAACTGGGTTTTTGAGGCAATGAAAGCCACAAAGTTTTCTCTGCCCCACTCAGAGATAGTATTGAAAGATCA
Source organism: Bathynomus jamesi (assembly GCA_023014485.1). Classification (NCBI taxonomy): domain Eukaryota; kingdom Metazoa; phylum Arthropoda; class Malacostraca; order Isopoda; family Cirolanidae; genus Bathynomus; species Bathynomus jamesi. The sequence continues at coordinate 398,771 of JAJOZX010001629.1, forward strand.
GAGGTCAGGTGCACCATAGCCATCTACGGTAACTGTTGAGAGGGATGCTTTGTGAAATGGGTGGGTAAGTGAAGGGTAGAATCATTGGCATAGGAGTGGATATGACAGTAAGTGTGACTTAAAAGATCATTGATAAATAAGAGGAAGAGAGTGGGTGACAGGACAGAGCCCTGAGGAACACCTCTATTAATAGCTGCAACTATAGATTGGCCAGAAAGGAAATCAAAGATGGAGGGATGAAACTAAAGGAGGGCAGTTTGGAAATTAAAAATTTGTTCCAGACCCTATCAAAGGCTTTTGACATATCTAGGTTTCACTGAAATGCAACAAGGAGAATGACTAAGAGTCAGAGAGATATGCAAGAACACCAGCAGAGCATCCTTGCAGAGCCCATACTAATGATTTAAAAAGATTGAGAGCAGATAGTTGTTCAAGTGTGTGTATATATACAGGGTGTCCCAGAAGTCTCCATACACTGGGAAAATTAGCACTTTTTAGCAAAATATAACTTTATTTACAAAACATTTTCTACATGATTGCCATTTCTTTGTAAACACACATGGATGCATCTCTCCCACTCATGGTGAACTCGTGTTAACACATTTGGTGTTATGGACGTAATTGCACTTCGAATGCGTTCCTTTAAGCGATCCATGTTCTGTATCTTTTCCTGGTACATTACATCCATAACACCAAATGTGTTAACACGAGTTCACCATGAGTGGGAGAGATGCATCCGTGTGTGTTTACAAAGAAATGGCAATCATGTAGAGAATGTTTTGTAAATAAAGTTACATTTTGCTAAAAAGTGCTAATTTTCCCTATGTATGGAGACTTTTGGGACACCCTGTATATATATATATATATACTATATATATATATATATATATATATATATATATATATATATTAGTGATGTAGGTCTCATCCGCATCCGCATAACATCCGCACATTTTCTCGCATCCGCACTTTGGACTGCGGATGTCGTGCGGATGTGGACCATTGAGATAAAATGTCATTAATAAGCGGAAATTATCAAATTCTACTATATAATAGAACTAGTTCATTGTGCGCAAAAGTGATGCAAGCGACAAGACGAGAGGCTGTTCTTGTATGAAGTTACTCTCTTGCAACCTACTTAGATCCACGTTACAAAGCTAAGTTATTTTCACCTAGTACATTAGAACGAGTTAAATCATCACTTGGCAAAGCAGTTGAAGAGCTTCAATCTCTTGAATCTGTCGCTTCGCCACCCACCAAAAGAATAAAAGTTTCAGTGACAGAACCAACACCTTCAACAAGCAAATCTATCACAGAATCTGTCTCTCAGTTTCTTGAGTCAAGCAACAATGACGAGACCTACGCGATGTCAAAAGATGTAGTAAAAATGATCGAGAGCTATCACCAAGAAAAACGCCTGGCTGCATGTGACAATCCTATTAGTTGGTGGAAAAATACGCAGAATATCTATCCATACTTGAGTAAACTTGCAAGGAAACATTTAGCCTGTCCTCCAACAAACGTACCAAGCGAGAGATTATTTAGCAGTGCTGGATTAATATATGATGAAAAGAGAAACAGACTGGCAGCAGAAAAGGCAGAAAAATTAATGTTCCTTAAGCATAACCTTCCTATAATTAAGCTTGAACATTAAACAATGAACATCTTAGTTTACTTTATTTTAATTACTCATTTATAAATATGCCTAATAAAACTTTAAACTTAATATAAATAGTTATCAAGCTAATTAAAGATCTCTTTCTATAAGGGTGGAGGTTGGGGAAAGAGGTCGGTGGGGTGCATTTGAGTTGGGTTCACGTCCCGCATCCTGGTAACACAATTATGGTTTCTAATTGTGGCTGAAACTCAACAAAATATAACGAATTTATTTGCAGACGAATTCACTAATTGATTTCTATATTAGTTAGATGCTTGATATTATTTTATATGTTCAGAGAAAAGTACAGCAATTATTGTACAATTAATCAATTATACTACATTATAGCTACAGCTCTCTCTATATAATAACTTATTATATACGTTAAACACAACAAATCTCGAATATATCCTAAAAAATAACGAAAATGTAGACATCCGCATCCGCATCTGCATCCGCATCCGCGGACGTTGAAATCAAAGATCCTCATCTGCATCCGCATCCGCGGATGTGAAAAAAATGACATCCGCTACATCACTAATATATATATATATTATATATAAATTATATATATATATATATTATATAAATTATATATATATATATATATATATATATATATACGCAAACAATTCACGAACAGCATGTGATCTTTTTAATAAGCAAGGAACCACAGGGTAACAGAAAAATAAAACATGAAGTCCAAGTGCTTTCGTGTTTTATTTTTCTGTTTCTCTGTGGTTCCTTGCTTATATATATATAAAATAGCTAATGGGTCATTCCATATGAAGTCACCAAGAGGTCCCCAGGTCACCCTCTCAGAAAATTCTGAAATTATCATTTGTAATTCTATCAAACTTATGCACAGATCCCAAATTTTAGGTCAATATTACTTATGGTTTTTGAGATACAGCAATTTGAAATTATGCTATTTTTCTTTATTTTTTGGCATCACTGGCAAAATCGCATGAATGCCCAACTTTAGGCAACCATATCTTTTTGGTTTATCCCTTCACAAGGCTGATATTTAGTATATATGGTAAACAGTAGTCATAGAATCGATATTTCATGTCAAATCAAAACTCTCTCTTATAGTTTGCCATCTACAAGGCTTCAAAAATCAAAGAAAGCTTAAAAATTCACTAATGGTTACCCTCTTTTCACTGGCACTGATAAAAAACTATTCATACTTGAGAGCTAAAATTAATTTTACAGTTTGTCATAATGTATTTGTTGTCAGAAATGCTTTCAAAAGCTCTTTAATATCTATAGAATTGAAAACAATAACTATTAAAAAAATGAAAAATTTTATTTTTGCAAAAAGAAGCCTATATTCATGCCATTATTACCCCATCAGGACAGTTAGCCATCACTTTCATATTTTTACCATATGTTCATATACATTTAGGCAAACTACAGTCAAAGTTTGGTTTTGGTGGTCAGCTTCCTTCAATATTTAAGCCACATCTGCTGGAGGGTGTCATATGACCCTAACTGCAGCAAGCCTGGGGGGTGTCAAATGACTTTCGATCTGATCTGAGCCAGAATTTCAAGCCAATGCCCTGAAAAATGGATGGAACTTCTTGATCTGGCAGTCTCTGAGCTGTTGCCATCAGGGTGTCCTCGAATTTCTTATATATATATATATATATATATGGCTGAGTGAGAGCCCCATATATATGATAACCCCATTACCCCCTGATTTCTACTCTATGGCACATGGTGGGTTAACATGATCATTGTTTAACAAACAATAAACTTGTTTGAGTTCGTTTGAGAAATATTAGTAGTGTGCAATATTATATACAGGGAATATGATGACCTAATCTTGTCTGAACTTGTACATACCTTGTGCAATCCCTGCTACTATATATAAGCTGCCTCAATCTCATGAATTCTCATACTCACAGAAATGGAGTTGGAGGCTACACAAAGCTACAGGTTCTATTGGACAGAAATTACATGATGTATGTCATAAAAGGACTTACCCAGAAAAACTTGGTATACTCATGCTGGATCAGTTAACCAGTGAGGATAAAGCACTGCTGCAATGGAGATGTGATATATTGTTGGAAAACAGTGATACTGTGTGTTTTCATCATGAGAAAATGTTTTCTGTTTCATTACGAAAGTCTTCAACACTATTGTGCAGACCCAAGAAAAGTTCACAAAAGAAAATCACAAGTAAGTTCCCTATATATTACATTATTAGTGAATGTTGTTTCATGCATTTACATTGTTCTAACATTCATATCTAATACCAGTAAGTTTATATTCATTTATAAAATTTGTAGTTTTGTATCTTATGGTGAGTGAGTTTTGAGGAAAATTTGATTTAGAATTGTATTTTATGATCATCAGAATCCCTATGGACTGTAGACAGTGACACTGCCAGGATGCTGAATATAAAACCAGGACAAAAGCTGTGCCCAGAGTGCCGCAAGTGCCCCACACAATATGAAGAATAATGCCTACAGCCCCTACCGGATGATGGAGAAGGTACCAGTAGGTCCTGGACTGTTCTCCTCTAAAATTTGAGTGACAAGGACAAAGTGAGTTATGTTAAATGGAAAGTTAAAACAATGGAAGGGGCTACCAAAATGAAATTTTGTAAATTGATGAGTATTTCAAAGGATGATGTGGAATCTGCCAATGTAAACGAGTGCACACACTGTAGATTTTGATAGGCTAGTAGAGCTACTTGTTGAAAAGTGCAGAATATCTTCCAGAAAGGACAAAAAGATATTGACTCTTGTGCCTGATAGTTGGCCTATCAAAGAAATTATAGATAGATTTAAAGTCAGTGACCTTTTGGTAAAGTGAGCTAGGCAGCTGAAAAAGCAGGAAGGAATATGAGCAGAACCTGAGAGGAAAGTAGGAAATCCTTTGAGTCTCAATGTCATTGACAAAGTTGTAAATTCCTGAGTCTGATGAATTCTCTTGAGTATGTCCTGGGAAAAAAGACTATGCCACAGTTTGTGCTAATGGGGAGAAAATTCAAAAACAGAAAAGATTGTTGTTGGTTAACTTAAATAAACTGTATTTGGCATTCAAAGAGAAACATACTGAATAAATAGGGTTTTCTAAGTTCTGTGAGCTGAGGCCAAAGTGGTGTGTTCCTGTTGGTCCCAAAGGTACACATTCTATTTGTGTCTGCTAACATCATCAAAACACAAAACTGCTTGTAGTAGCCTTACCAGTTCAACTTGACGATAAAGATTTGCAATTAAAACTTGTATGTGATGTGCAGAGCCATGACTGTATATTGCATGCTTGTGAAACTTGTCCTGGTAAAGAAGCATTGCATGCATATTTAAATGATTTGTTATCTACAGATGATTTTGACCTGGGTGTTAAAATCTGCTATAAGCAATGGGTACACACAGATAGAACCACTCTTGTTGCTCTGGAAACCAATACTCATGATTTTATTACCATTATCAGTGATTCTTTGGATAATCTCAGGCAGCACCACTTTGTCACCAAGGCCCAGTCAAAAACTTTAGAAAAAATGGAGCAGCAGCTTGATGACAAATCAGCCATAGTTCTAGATTTTGCTGGGAATTAGTTTTATAGTGCAGGGGCATCATTGGGATAATTCCCAAGCAACTTTACATCTCTTTGCCATGTACATAAGAGACCATGAAACTAAGGAGCTTAAGTGTATTAGTGCTTGTGTTGTATCCAACTACATGAAGCATGACACAACTACTGTACATGCCTTCATATCCACAGTTCTCTCTCACATGAAACAAAAATATCCTCATGTCCAGAAGATTATCTATTTCAGTGATGGCGCAGTGAGCCAATATAAGAATTTTAAAAATCTGTCAAACTTATGTAATCATCAAAGGGATCATAACTTGTCAGCTGAGTGGCATTTCTTTGCCACCAGCCATGGGAAAAGTCCCTGTGATGGAATTGAAGGGACTTAAAAGGCTTATGGCATGAACAAGTCTTCAGGCCACAACTGAAAACCACATCCTTAATCATCTTGACATGTTTAACTGGGCAAGGGAAAACATCAGTGGTATAGAGTTCTACTCCAGAGATAAAGATTCAGTGCAAGAAAACTCAGTAAAATTTCATTTAGCTGAAAGATTTGAAGAAAAATGCAAAACCGTACAGGCATACGGTCCCATCACAGTTTCATACCTTGTTCAAGTAGTAAGCTACAGATGAGGAGGATATCTTCAGATGATATTTACACCACTGTGACCATAGGTATTGGTGGTGATGATGCAGATCTCACAGATCAAAATGTTGGCAAATGGCAAACTCACCAGCCTGGCAAATATGTATAGTAGGGCAGCTAAACAAGTTGAAGTGGACAATCTGGACAAAAGCACCAAACTTTCCCTACTTGTATATTTTGGACCAACAATTAAAAATATCCCCGGAACCACCTTCAGAGACCATTACTTGGCCGCCATATTGGATTTCAAGATGGCCACCATAGACAAAATGGAATTTCTGATATAAGTTTCAATAGAGAATTCCCTTGGCATGTTTGGCATCAAACTATATGTTTTTTGGCATGATCAGATCAATAAAACAACTTTTAAGCTGATCAGAAGTATGTTTACTGCAGAAATCACACTTCGTACAACATATACAGTGAAAATCGTGAATATTTTAACACAAAAACCATGTTCAAGAAAACCATGTTTAAGAAAAATCAACGAAACTATAACAATTGAAGATTTCACCCACCAAAAAGTAGACCTTTAGCTCTATAACTGAATGTGGGAGAGGAAAATTGGCAAAATATGTGCATTTTAAAAAATGAAATTCTACAAAGGTCAAAATGCTACCCTTTCATATTTGCACAATTTTCATGCATTATTCGTGGTTCTATAGAAAACTTGTATTAACAACATTTGTAGAGTAAGGGCAGGGCTATTAAATGGGCACCATAAAATGGAAATATCTTGGCATTTAGCATTGCAATGCCTACTGTCCCAACTCACCCCCTGTCCCGAACTGTCCCAACTCACCCCGCTCGACGCTATATGTTAAACTGCACAGTTGCAGCTACACAGTTCTGTACACTTCCACCTGGCCTTCTTGCAAGCACACCTGGTGCCACATCCACTCTTGCTCTTGCAGCCGCATTTGACCAATTCGCTGCAAGCTTTAGATGCTACTGGTCTTGTGGTCCAAACTGGTGTCCATGACTGGGACTCTTCGCTAAAGGTCCATCCCCATCCTTCAGGAGTTGGAAGATTCTGTTCACTTCTCTCACAGGTCGACCATATTCCTCCCTGGTATGTGACCCTCCTGGTGTGTTGGAGAAGAGCATCCTGAGTTGGTGGGATAGTCTCCATAGCTTTTCCCTTCTGACAGAACATGACCTTTCTTGCCTCATCTACACGTTCAATGTCACTGGTGTTGTCATAGAGGACAACTGTGTACCGTTCAAGAAGCTTGAAGTGGGGAGTTTCGGCGTCAACATCTGCAAATGGATTTCGTGCCATGAATGTGAATGCTTGTGTTACCTCAGGGTAATGGTGCCATGCTGCCCATGCCGTATTCTTGCCCCTTCCGTAAAAGGATGATGTATCACATCCCGTGAAGCAGTGAAACAGTGGTAGGGATGTGCATCTCTCTTCACCCAAAGAGGCACAGATTGTGTTAATATGATGGTAAGTGAAGTTTTTCCCAGTGCCAAAACCAACCCAAATATTTACTTCAGATCTTATGGACGTCAAGTGATGGAATTTTCCTATTAGAATGACAATAACATCCGTGTCTACAGTTCTGATCATGCAGTTAATGTGCCCTTCCTTTATTGCATCTTGAAGATGAATGAACAGTCTAGTGTCTGCCTCCTCATGGTCGCATCTTGGCATTGTGCGGTCGGCCCCATTGATGATGACTTCAGGTCCTGATGTAATAACAACTTCTTTGTTGTTAGGAACTTCCATTGCAGCAACCTTGTCTGATAGGAAAGCGAACAGTTCTTGCTTGTTTCTAGAGTCTCGAAGGAAGTCATGCCAATTTAGGGGTAATTTGGTTTTTCCTTCAACCTTTCTTCTGATTCCTTTTCCCCGTTTTTCTCTGGTAGTCTCTTTTAAGGTGCTTGCAGTGTAGGTATCCCAGACGATGTCAATTCGCTGGCAAGTTTCTAACTGTTTGATGAGATAAGGGACGAATACACGATCTGCATACTCTTCAAAGTTGGTAACACCTGCAGTAGACAGCAAATGGACGATGGCAGCTCCATCAAGAAGTTTCACATCAAAAGGATCTGGAGGGTTGTCCTTGTTTTCAAATGTAATGATTTTCAGTAGGTCAGACTTTTTCCCAAACCGCAATTTCCCACCATCAGATAGGGAAGAAGGAAAGGGGTGATTCTCGTGTTGGAAGAATGCATCCATGTCACTATGCCGATGTTGCATAACAATATACAGATGAGAGAATAGAGCAACATCGTTCTTCAGTAGTTGGATTCCCCCAACATTCCGTACCTGAGATTTCGGCCGAGGACATCTGAAGAGGGCAAGCGAGTTCTTCTTGATCGGTGTATGAATTGACCTTGTACAATCTGTGACAACTTCTTTGTAGTATCGGCTATATTGCTCCTTACCCAAATCCTTTATAGTTCTCACTGTATGGACCACAGATTCATCCATGACATTCCTTGTGTCTAAGGCCAGTAACTCATTCCCATTATCACAAAATGGATTTCCCATATCACGGAAGACTTCAACGAGATTAGAAACATGATCCTTGAATCTTCTCTGTGTAGATAGTCCTTCTTCGTGGTGGAAGTTGTTGTCTTCAGTTTCTGGAAGGTTTTCGTCTTCATATTCAGTAATCAATCTGGCTTGTTCTGGCCCTGCTACCATCCACTTCTTGAATGCCACTGGATTCTCAGTCAGACCCACCGCGCCTCCTGAACCTTTGACTTTCTCATTGTTTTGTTCATGCGCTTGGTCTAAAGGCATGGCTGAGAATCTCTTCTTGGTCTTGTGTACTACCCAGTGTCCATTTCGTGAAAACTCATTCATAACTGGCTGAGGGAGATTCTTCATGTCCCGGATGTGGAGTGGAAGCCAACGTGCGTAATTCTGGTGGTCAAGAGCAAAGAACCAGGGAACTACTTTCTTCAAGCTTTCTACATACAATGGAAAGTCTCCTGCACGATGTGATCGTATGAATATGAGGCCGTCTATCTCCATCTGAAGAATTGTCTCCCAGTATTGGAATGTTGGACTGACCTGAACCATCTTCTTCTTCCACTCTTCCTTTGTCTTGTCATCATAGGGACCAACAGTTTCCATAAAGGCTTCATGCTGCAGCTTTGCCAATGTCAAAGCTGTTACCTGGTGAGCATGTCTGGTTCTTGTAAGATGAGAGGCTTTAAGAAATGAGTCAACAGTTCCTGCCGAAGCAATGCCTGCTTGTGTCAAGGCATTTGTCCACCCAGATCCCTCTAGATAATCTCCATACGTTCTCCACATGGCCATCTCTGTATGTAGACCTCCAAACATGACGATGACCTTGTCTTCTCCGTGGGTGTCTGGCCACTTCCACTGAATGAATTTACCAAGGGCATATAGGGGTGCATCGAATGCAACAACTGGTATTTGCCCGGGGTTAAGGAATTCAGTAGCAGACCGAACAACATTCATTCCATGCTTGATCATCGCTGGAGTAGCGGCCTTTTCATGGAATAAGGGAAGGAGGTAGGAAAGGGTTTTCATTTGATCTTCATCTTGTTCTTGCCTTGTAGCGTGGTATGCTGACCATGATATAACATCACCCTTCCCTATCGTGTCTTTCTCCAAGATCCTGAACGCTTCTTTCATCCACTCCTTTTCCTGGAAACATGCTTCATGGTAGTGTCCCTCAATAGGGTCAGACACATTAGACAACTTCAGGACTTCTACCTTGGTTTTGTCCATTGCAACAGCTGGTACAATTGAGTAGGACATGAGTAACTCCAAGTCCTTTGAACCTAGAGAAGGTAGCACAAGATCACCTTGTTTGGTTCCACAGTTTGAGACAGTTGGGAACTGAAACAGACTAATCCCTGTACCATGAAATGATCCAACGGCAGTTGTACTAGATGGGTTGTAATCCAGATTGTCAAGTGCCCCAACAATAAATGGTCCATGACGAAACTGAGCTGGTACAACCACTCCTTTGGTCTTGAAGTTCTGGCACACTGCTGTTGCAAGTTGGCTTTCGACTTGAAGAATTCGGTCATAACTCACACTGAGACCCAATTCATATAGTTGTGTAATTAATGATTTTGACCGAATTTCAGTATGAATTTTCAGACCAAGATACAGAGGCAATGGTGGTTCTCTTTCCAAAGAATGGCGAACCTTAGATGATGATGTATGCTTGTTCCTAAAATTAAAAAGGATAAGTTGCGAGACAGTGAGAGTTGCAGGGGAGTCTTCTGGTGTTTGGTCCTTCACGTCAGCACCATTTGTGATCATAGATATAAGGGTTTTCAAGGTTGTAGGTACCGATTCCTGTTGACAACCAGATGGAAAGGCACCTGCAAACTTGAATCCAGTAAAGTTGACGATTTCCTTGCGTATGATTCTAGCAGCTTTTGCAAGAATCATAGTATCTCCTTCAAAATTCTGTCTATTTGTCTCTCTGAGCATTTCCTGAATTCCCTGCTGAAAAACTAAGATTTTGTTCTTGCCATCACTCACTTCCTGGGCATATGGGAAATACTCCAGAATCTTCTCTCTGAATCGTCCTCTGTTCATTTCCTTATTAATACCTAAGTCCCGAAGTCTTTTTTGATACAGATCAAATAGCACAGAAAACTTCATTTGAAAGATTCCTTCTTCCACGCAATTTTCTACATGATTAACGACCTCAACTATTGCCTTTGCTTTCATCAAGTTTTCTTCATAGCCTTCTTCCTTGCTCTGTTTTTGTCTCAAAAGTGAGCGGTAACGGTTCCGATAAAATGTCAAGCATTGCAGATGATACTTGGCTTCAATGGCCATGAGATCACCACCTCCTATTCTAGACATTAGTTCTGTGTCACTGAGTTCTGTAGCCATCATTCGTAAATTGACGTCAGCGCCAAATGTACTGAATTCGTGAAGATGCCCATGTGTTTGTTGACAAAACACACAAGTTGCTTTGTCCATAGGATGCCGCTGAACCCGCTTCCCCGTAGATGAACTGGTTTCACCTTCATCCGCCCTTTCTCTCTTTTTTGTAGCCCTTTCAAGCTTTTCTTTACTAAATTTAACATGGCATGACTTGTGCCACACAGCTTTATTCTGAACCAGATCTTCAACAGTCACCTCTTCATTGAAAAGAAGAGGAACTGGTAGTCTTCCAAGATTCTTGAATGCGTTGACATTCTCCATAAATGTTGCATATGCTTCAGTTTTTTTACCACTCACAGCATTGAGTGGACATTTAAGAGTCTCACCTTTGCTCTCTTGACAAACCATGCATTTGCTCCAATCCATGTTCACAAATCACCTGCAAAACAGAAAAGCACATATTATATAGTTATATTATTAAATATTTTACATTAAATAAACATTTAAGGGTAATTCTGATTATTTTATAGCAATCCTGGCATCGAAATATGTAGGTTTAGGGACTATTTATTTACAATTACTCCTCACAATAGTTTGTTGATTTCTAGCTGGCAGCCATCTTGGATTTCCAAAATGGCAGCCAAGATAGGGTTGTGCGTCTTGGTTCTGGGGAAAAATTGGTAGCTAAGGTCCTGAACAACATTTGAGCCAAGTTTGGTGCTTTTGTCCAGAATGTCCACTTACTTCAAAAATCAGGGTCTAAGCTACTGCACTAGTAGCATGTGCTTACAATGGAAACTGGTATGTGGGTAATATAAAAGATCATTCTGATGAACATTCTGATGTTTTAGTCACTTTCATGAAAAGATCACACAAAAGTGTTTTGTCTTGGCCAGCAATGTCAAGAACAGATGAATGCTGGGTGCCATTCCAACATGTTATCTGTGTAGTAAGTGCACCAACTGCCCAGGGAAGAGGTGCTTGTCATTATACCCCTAAACCCAAATGACCTTAACAAAATTCAAACACTATTTCCTACATTTCTTTAGTGTTTTAAGTATGAGATGAATGTTGAGTAATCAAGTAATTCATTTGTAGGAACTTCACTTTTAACACATGTTTAAGCAGTACATATTTACTAAATGACATGGCAAATTTAACAAACTGAATATTTAAGTTAGAAATCTTGATTTCAGAAATATTTTCCAGTTTCAGGTCCCTTATTAAATGACAGAAGGATGTAAAGTTGTATCTGTAACTCCCAAATATTTCAGATGATCATTTTTCATGATATATGTATGTGTAATGCTGAAATATATTCACATTACTCTGATACTTTTACTTCGCATTTTTGTGTAAATTATGGTAATTTTGAAAAAAAATTAAATTGAAGGAAGCTGACCATCAAAACCAAACTTTGACTGGAGTTTGCCTAAATGTTTATGAACATATGGTAAAAATATGAAAGTGATGGTTAACTGTCCTGATGGGGTAAATAATGGCATGAATATAGGCTTCTTTTTGCAAAAATAAAATTTTCCCATTTTTTATTATTTATTGTTTCCAATTCTATGGATAATAAAGAGCTTTTGAAAGCATTTCTGACTACACATACATTATGACAAACTGTAAAATTAATTTCAGCTCTCAAGTATGGATAGTTTTTTATCAGTACCAGTGAAAAGGGGGTAACCATTAGTGAATTTTTAAGCTTTCTTTGATTTTTAAAGCCTTGTAGATGGCAAACTATAAGAGATAGGTTTGATTTGACATCAAATCTGGATTCTATGACTACTGTTTACCAGATATACCAAATATCAGCCTTGTGAAGGGATAAACCAAAAGGATATGGTTGCCTAAAGTTGGACATTCATATGATTTTGCCAATGATGCCAAAAAATAAAGGGGAAAAAAAGCATAATTTCAAATTGCTGTATCTCAAAAAATATAAGTAATATTGACCTAAAATTTGGGATTTGTGCATAAGTTGGATAGAATTACAAATGATAATTTTTTCAGAATTTTCTGAGAGGGTGACCTGGGAAATTGTTCAAAATTTGGGTGATTTCATATGGAATGACCCTACTAGCTTAAGATCTTCAATTTTAAGTTCCATCTTACCTCATCAATATTCATAACTTCACATGCATCATCACTGTCTCCCTTTATATTTTCTTCAATGTTTCGCAAATGCAATAAAAGGTCATATCGAGCTCTAAGTTGAAAAAGAAAATGTTTGGATTCATTAAATTATAATTCAAGTTTAATTTACTTAATATATTGGCCTCCAGATTTTCTTCATACCCCATTTCAGGTTAGGCTATTTGTTAATTTATGTTTCTCTTTGCACTGCAGAGCTGTATCATAATTGTCACAACATGCTTCCCATTAGATCAGTAAAGTTAAGTGAGAGTGAGTCTGGGTAATAGTTGGATGAATGGATGAGTGACCATCCTCTGTATTCTGATGATGTACCAACCCTTGGATAGTTTGGATCTCACATAAAGATACAGACCCCCTGTGTAAGGTACTCTTTACCATTATAAAGGTGGTTAACAACCCCACTCATCATCTTTGAACTACACATACAGTGACCTACTCCAGTTACTAACTTTCAAAACTCTTTGACTTCAAGCTATACATAGGCCTGAGGGCATATTATTACTCAGCCTGTGAATTGTCAAAGGAAAATAAAGATAGGTCCTAATAGCCTAAACTTTACTAATCTAGTTAATTACTACGGTATTTGCTTTGAACCTTACACATTATTATTATTTAAATAATTTTAATCTTCACTTATGGCAGTCATCACTTTTTATACAGCCCATGTAAAGGGGTTTAAGTTATTTTGGGAAATGCTAAACAAGTCTCATACTGAGAAGTGACAACTGCAAAATCCAAAAGTTGAGAGCAGGGCTTCCCAACCTTGGGGGTCACAAACCAATCTGATAATTTTATTTTCAATTCTCTTCCTACAGTCAACTGACAAGACATTTATCAATCAAATGTACAGGCAGTCCCCAACTTATGAATGGGTTACATTGTTGAACCCTGTTTGTAACTCAGATTATAAAGAAATAGTGTACATTTGAATTAAATTATAGTAAATACAGTGGGCCCTCGTTGTTTGTGAGGCTTGCCATTCGCAATTTTACAAATTCATGATGACCCATTTTACTACCATATTTTGGTAAATTTGCCCCTGACTCCGCAAATTTTGTAATTTGTGATGTTTTTCTCAGTCCCAATTAATCATGAACAATGAGGGCCCACTGTACCTATATTTGCCTGTAATAATGTAATAGCTAAATATTGTATTCTGAAATACAGTTAATAAAACATGAAATAAAGTAACATGGATTGAAAAAAAAGCACTTTCAATTTGCATGTTGGAGTGGAAAAATCAATAATATTTTATGGGAGTTCATTTGTAAGTGTGGATGTTCGTATCTCTGGGACTGCCTGTAGTTGCATATAGCAGCTGAAATCTGTGCCCTTCCCACACATAATAAATGCTGTGCTTATGAAGTGTGTACAGTGTTTTGCCCAAAATTTGATAAAGGCAAGGTGCACAAGACAAAAAAGGGTAAGGCATCATTTACAAATCTGATAAAGGGCAAAGTGTCACACCAGGCTGAAATGGCCTTGGCAAAACACTGGTGTGTGTGTGTGTGTGTGTGTGTGTATATATATATATTATATATATATATATGTGAGGCCTTCTGAAGCAAAAGTAGCACAAGCGCCATTTAATGTGTTGAAAGTTATGCGACCTTTGGACAGAGATATTTTTTATTATTTTTCGGGGGACTTTCAACCATACAAACATTGGCATTTCTGCAATTCATCCATTACCATATGATAGTATACAGTCTGAAGAACCTCTCAGTAGGTATAACTCATTTTTGCCCTGGATGGTACTTGTGCTACTTTTGCTTTGGAAGGCCTCATATTCATATATATATATATATATATATATATACAGGGCGTCCCAAAAAAATGTATACACACTTTAAATAATTATAAAGGCAGTGTTTATTAAAATACATTTCATTTTCAAAATGTAATAGAATCTACAGACATTATTTAATTGTTTTGTCAATGCCTGTTTTCAAACCGACGTCCGTTCTGGTCCAGGCACTGCTGATAATGCGAAGCAATGGAATCGCAAACATCACGAAACATTTCGTTTGGTATTTGTGTGCATTCTCGTTCAATGGCTGCTCTCAATTCAGCGACTGTTGCAGGTTTTATAGCGTAGACTTTGTCTTTTAAGTATCCCCATAAAAAAAAGTCTAGTGGTGTGAGGTCTGGTGAATGCGGAGGGTATTCTACGAAACCCCTTCATCCAATCCACATCGTGCCAAGTACCACTCGCAATACTCCACTCTTAGGTCCGGATCATCTTCATCAATAGCATGGACTAATCTTGGAATGTAACTTTTCCATTGACAGCGCTTCAAAATGCGTTGGACAGATGATTCTGAAATTCCTACCTCACAACTCGCTTGCCGCACAGATTTTCTTGGACTTTGGTGATACGTTTCCAGTACTCTTTCTTGCTTTGTGGGGCTTGTCGATGTCCGTGGTCTTCCGGAACGCTTCTTGTGGACATTCTGAACAGTTCCATCGGCTTCAAACTTATCTCTAATTCGAGTGATGGTAAGTTGCGTTGGTGGATCTGTTTGAAACTCCCTCCTAAACTGTCTTTGCACTTCAACTGCGTTTTCACACTTCCAGTAGCATTTTAGAATGAATTTCCTTTGTTCAAAGCTTAGTCTGACTGCCATTATTAATTCTAATGGGTTTAACTTGGAAAGAAAGAAACATCAATTGAGCTATCAGCTGTTAAAGTGTGTATACATTTTTTTGGGACGCCCTATATATATATATATATATATAAAATGCTGCTGTGGCTATTTAGCCATTACTGGTCAGATAGCTTTGCAAGCTATTTGACCAGCACTGACTAAATAGTCTCCCTAGCTATTTGACCAGCACTGTCTAAATAGTCCCCCTGGCTATTTGACCAGCACTGGCTAAATAGTCCCCCTGGCTATTTGACCAGCACTGGCTAAATAGTCTTCCTGGCTATTTGACCAGCACTGGCTAAATAGTCTCCCAGGCTATTTAGCCAGCAGTCCTGTGCACATATAGACTGTTTTTGTGAGCTTTGTATTGTTTTTAAAAATTTGTTATAATCTTCATCTACAGTTACATTAATAAAATAATAATAAATAAAATTTCTTAATGATTTGTTTTTGGTTTTGAAGTAGGGGGGGAACAGAAATGGTGACCCCCAGTTTTCTGGTCTTTAAAAGTTGCTATCATACAAAAGAAGTAAAATGAACCATGTTTCACAAATATCTGATGTCATTAACCCCCCCTGTACAGTGTACATGCCCTCTGAAGTTTTGCTGATATTAACAATGAAAATTATTAGCCA
The DNA here is from genome assembly GCA_023014485.1 of Bathynomus jamesi. NCBI lineage: Eukaryota > Metazoa > Arthropoda > Malacostraca > Isopoda > Cirolanidae > Bathynomus > Bathynomus jamesi. Next base: position 414,906 of record JAJOZX010001629.1, read on the forward strand.
CTTTATCTGGTTTTGTTAAAAAAATACTATTAAATTGCTATGACATCAATATTCACATCATAAATTTAGTTAACTGAATTGTTTGCTGATGCTAAATAACAATATTAGCCACAAAAACTGATTATTTGTCATTGATTATTATTTACATATTATCATACGGTAATATTATATTATATATATTATGTACAGTATATATATATATATATTTAATATTAATATATATATATATATATATATATTATTATTATATTACATGATTATTTTAGTTGTAACTTTTTTATGCTTATTTAATAATTTTTTCTCATTTACAGGAGCTAAAGAAATCTTAAAATAGACTTACAGTAATTAACAGGATCAAAATGAGAGTTACATTCTGCTTCCACACGCCAGTGTGGAGATGTGGAATATATTGAGCTATATCAGTTTAAGGCAGATGTAATGCCACTCCAACAAGATGTTATTCAAGTGATGATGTTCATGCTGAGGCCAGCCAGAGCTGGTAAGAATCAACTTTCTGTTAGTAATGCTGCATAGAAAGTTGCCTACAACTTGCAGAACCTTTGGATCTGGTGCAACCTATACACAAAGTCGATCAGTAACACTGTCAACCAGATAACAAAATTGTATGAAGAGTTCAAAAAACACTGTCAGGTTTGCTCACAGAGAATGACCGAAGCAAAACAAGCAGAAATTTCAGAATTCTACATCCACTTGGATGAAGATGTTTCTAATTTTCTCAACAAGTATGAACACATCACTAACCAACTTGCATGCATCCTGCGCTCATTCAGTAACCTTGAATATATTCGCATCCTTTGTCTAGCTGGTGCACTAATTGGAATACATTTGATTGAACCATTCATCAGTCTGACATCAGCTAGCACAACAGATTATGCTAAGATCATGATTGCATTTCCAACACTGTACAATGATTTATGCAAAATGGATCCATCTGATCTTCTGAACATTGACAAGCCTGCATTCAACTTCATATCGCCTGATAGGTTTAAAATGGTTCTGTGGAATGAAGACATCCGTAATTCAATCACGAAAGCCGTTAACTGCTACAAACCAAGTCACAAATGGTCTCAGCATCATGATGAAGAAATTAGCAGCTGGATGGCAGAAACAATGTGGAGACATATTCCAGTTTGGTGACTGTGATGCGGAAGCCCCTCGACAGGTAAGTGCAATACATAATTTTATAATGTCCTATTGTTGTTGAATTGATGCTGTTTTTGTATCCTCATGGTACAGTACTATTTTATTCCTTTTCAGGTAGCATTGATGGATCAGGAGAAACTACAGAAAGCACCACCAATCAACAACTTGCATCCAGAATGGTCAGTGGGCAGCATCAACTATGAGCTTAGTCAACGTGGTGCAAAACAGCTACCTATGGCCAGCCGTGCACATGTAAAAGGAAGAAGCACTGACTTGATTGAAGGCAAGTCTATGGCCAAAGTATATGTAAAACTAGTACAGCAAGATGGTCCCCTTCCTAACGTGTTGGTAGAATGGAGCAGAAAGCAACAAGAACTTAAGAGACAAGGATTAAGTGACAAGGAGGTAGCAAACATAGCAGCTGACAAGAGAAAGAACAAAGATCTAGACACCCTGAAGAAACTTGGTAGACCTTTCACCAAAGCTAGTGAAGTAGATGATTTTGTGAATGATACAAGGTTGTCACTCAAAAAGAAAAATGACAGAATATACATCGAAGTGAGATATGCAAGATATACATTGACATCTCTTCCCAGGTCGTCAGATATCTTCAAACTGAAAAAGTACTACAAGAATCTTCCAATAGAGACTTATGCAATTAACTTCAAAATCTATCTAGACAGAGCTGCATCAAATATGACAATGACTATGAAAGATTTTAATAATGCTATAAATATACTTATGTGCCAAATAATGTGTGGTAATTAAAGGCATTTATATTATGCTGTCTGAATTTATAATTTTTTGTTTTTTCTAGGTGATGTAAAAATATATACACATATTATTTTCCATTATTTTCTAGCAAATATATTCTGTAATGAATTATCAATTACAGGTCTATTTCTAACTTCGTCAATGGTATTTCATGTTTTTTAACAAGATTTGTTTAAATACACTGGAATTTACTCTTAGAATAAACATTATGATATTCAATAAACTTTCAAACCACATGTACAGGGGGTTATTGAGTAAAATACATGATTTTTTTTCTATTTCTAAGCTGTTCGTAAGTGATAGCGTATTTTAAGAACCAGAAAAAATAAATAATCCCCAAAAAATAAAAATTGATCCCCCCATTTGAAGTGCCATAATAATTGAATGCCCAGTTAGGTCAACTGAATGCCCAGTTAGGTCAATTGTACACCCTTCATGATTGGTTAGGTTAAGTTGATATTTTCATTACTGTAGTTTAAACAAAAATATCATGACTTAACCTAACCAATCATCAAGGGTGTACAGTTGACTTAACTGGGCAGTCAATAATTTTCATGTAGGTTTTGATTAATTTCAAGCAACTTTTACCAAAAATGTGTTAGTTATAATTACTGCATATATATATATATAATATATATATAGGCCCCTATCCAGGGG
>JAJOZX010001629.1:422500-540000 GCA_023014485.1 Bathynomus jamesi
ATCTTTGTGAAAATGTGTAGTGAAATGGTACTCGTTTGTTGAATAAAAATTCATTGACAGATTTTTGTTTAATTTTTTCCATTTATGATCTGCCAGAGCATCAAACTGGGGACCCGTAAACTTTAAACTATTGAATTAATACTTCGGTTTATCAGTCTCCTCAGCAAATGGAACAAGGGGATCCATGTGGATTAAAATTTTTCCAAACTTTTAATTTATGAAACACCCTAATATACACGGTGAACCAAAAGTAGGTGGACAGTAGGGTTGAATACGGTTTGTGTTATATTATATTATAACTATGGTGTTCATTATAACTATGGTGTTTGTGTTATATTATATTAAATATTATAACTAAATTTATTTAAATTTTATTTTGTATTATAGTATACAAAAAAATTAAATATGTATTCTCAAAATAAACGTTATCATTTACTGTCCACCTACTTTTGGTTCACCCTATATATGAATATGTTTGTATGTATGTTTATTTTTGTAACCTATATATTGCCTTGATCTGTCCTTTCACTCCAGTGTTCCTGAGGATGTCATTAGACAAAAGCGCTTGAGCACCCCTTTGTGTTTCTTTTCCCTTCGTGGTTTTATTCATCATAAATATTTTTCACGTGTCACTTTCGTGAAATAATTTTTCATATATATATATATATATATATATATATAGTAAGTATAGAAATAAAAATTGTGGGAGGAGCAAACACATTTGTACGGAAAACTGACAATTTTAGCACTTTGACCAAAATTCAACATAAATTCAAATGGCTTGTTTGCAGCCAATTTTTTTATAGTTATTGTCTGAATGGTAAACAGGTCACAAAAGAATAAAGAAATAAAAATAAATATAAATTGGAAACAATTACAAAATAATGCCTTAGTGATATATACGTCACAACCGAAATAAACAAAGAAATAAACCAACAGATAAAAAAACAAAAATTGTAAGTGGAGTCTACAAATTCAAGCTCAAAAGGAAAGTTTACAATCAATTTAATGGATGATGCCAAAATGATATATATGTCAAAGAAATAAAATAATGAAATAAACCAAAAAATAAATTGTAAGAGAGGCACACAAATTTATAAGGGAAAAAAATTACCAAAGGTTTTTAAGTTATTGTCTGAATCATACTTAGGTCACAAAAGAATAAAAAAGTACAAATAAATATAAATTGGAAAACAAAATTATGCCTAGATGATATATAAAGAACTATAAAAATATATACAACATATATAAGACATAAATACGAAATATAAACGCAATATACAAGGAATATATATATATATATATATATATATATATATATATATATATATATATATATATATATATATATATATATAAGGGAAAAATTACCAAAGGTTTTTATAGTTATTGTCTGAAAGATAGTAGGTCACAAAAGAATAAAGAAATAAAAATAAATATAAATTGGAAAAATTACAAATAATGCCTCAATGATACATATACAAAAAAAAAAATATATATATACAACTACACATATACACCCGCATAACTATATATATACATATATACACACACATACATAAGAAATACGCATACAACAATAAATTGAAAAATAAAATTGTAAGAGAAACATACAAATTTATAAGGAAAAAAGAGACAAAAACAAATTTTTACCGAAGGTTTAGCAACCTGCCCTTTTTGTTTAAATCCATTCTGAAGGAATTCAGAGCAACAGGATCGAGTTGAAACAGACCTTTACTCATGTTAAAGTTATTTGTAAGTTAAATTATAGCAGACTCAAGAATATTTCTATTAACAATGTTGCTAGAGTGAAACAAAACTGAAGCATTATTCCAATCAATACAATGGGATAACTCTGACAAATGGACAAAAAGGGCACTGGACAACTGTCCTGTTCTAATGGAATATTGATGCTGTTTTACACACGTTTGCAAATCCTTTCCCATCTGACTTATGTAAAAGGAATCACATTGCTTACACCCAATTTTATAGATAATGCCTAAATTATTGGTAGGGCTATTTTTCACTATGATGTTTTTCACAATATTGTTACAGTGGAACCTCAATATACGAACGTATCTCTATTCGAACAAATCGGTATACAAACAACTTTTTTGAGAAAAAATTGTCCTTGTATACGAACCATTCCCTCATATCCAAACCAAAAGAAGCCAGTCAGTTTCTTTACCAAAGAAAAAAAATCAAGTGCTAGTGAATCCTCAGCATCTTCTAGTGCTACTGCAAAGAGACGGAAAAGAGAGAGAACACCAGAAGGGGAGTTACCTGATGTTTTTATGGAAGGTGACTCCCCTTCCAAACAATAATCTCTCTCCTCCACCCCACCTTCCTCTCCAGCTTCCACTTAGGCCATCATCACTCCTCAGCAAAGGTAAAGTTCAGGTTAAATTTTCATTTATTTGTATAATATTGCATTATTTATTGTTGTTACAGGATTCATGTATGATTTTATGCATTAAGTCTTATTTTACAGGTTTAATTAACCAATATTTTGACTTAAAAACGTTTCATATGGGGTAACTTTTGGGGGTCTGGAATGGATTAATCCAATTTACATTATTTCTTATGGGAAAAATTGATTCAATATACGAACAATTCGATATCAGAACAACCCTCAGGAACGGATTAAGTTCGTATATTGAGGTTCCACTATATGAAAAAACTACACTGATATCCAAAAGTTTAAGCACATTAGCAATGCCTAAGAAGCCCGGGAAAAATGGAAGTACTAAAATATTCTTTGACAAGGTGCAATGTTATTATTCACACTTATTATTATTATAAGTGTGTTATTATTATCTGTTGGTTTATTCTTTATGTTTATTTCAGTTGTGACGTATATATCACAAAGGCATTATTTTGTAATTTTTTCCAATTTATATTTATTTTTATTTCTTTATTCTTTTGTGACTTGTTTACCATTCAGACAATAACTATAAAAAATTGGCTGGAAACAAGCCATTTGAATTTATGTTGAATTTCAGGCAAAGTGCTAAAATTGTCAGTTTTCCATACAAATGTGTTTGCTCCTCCCACAATTTTTATTTCTATACTTACTATATATATATATATATATGGGAATGAACTCAGAATATATATATATATATATATATGGGAATGAACTCAGAATATATGTTTATTTTTGTAACCTATATATTGTCTTGAACTCTCCTTTCACTCCAGTGTTCCTGAGGATGTCATTAGATGAAAGCGCTTGAGCACCACTTTGTGTTTCTTTTCCCTTCATGGTTTTATTCATCATAAATAATTTTCACGTGTCACTTTCGGGAAATAATTTTCCCATATATATATATATATATATATATATATATATATATATATATATGGGAATGAACTCAGAATGGTTCCCTAAGGTTTTTTATGATACACACAGACCGTGCATGGAACAAGGAACTCTTCTAGGATAATTAAATCCACTATAGTTTGAATAAGTAATGGTAAATGACAAATACCATAGTTTTTCTTTCATGATGCTAGCCCGACGTGGGCAATGGGTCACTCGCAAAGAGGTCCCAAAAATATAGCTTCCCTCACCAGCTATCTGCAAAGCAGATACTGAGATAGGATCCAGCTTTGGGACAGGATCTAGGGTTTAAAGCAGCCTAGCCCAGCTACATTTAGAACCTCAATATAAACAAAAGACTCACTGCCTTCACGTCAGATTGGATACATCAAAGAAAAAGGGGTAACTATTATATTTTAAACCCTAGATCCTGTCCAAAAGATGGATTCTATCTGCTTTGCAGATAGCTGGTGAGGGAAGCTATATTTTTGGGACCTCTTTGCGAGTGACCCATTGCCCACGTTGGGCTAGCATCATGAAATAGAAAAACTATGGTATTTGTCATTTACCATTACTTATTTGAACTATAGTGGATTTAATTATCCTAGAAGAGTTCTTTGTTCCATGCATGGTCTGTGTGTATCATAAAAAACCTCAGGGAACCATTCTGAGTTCATTCCCATCTTGAAACAGACATGTTATGTGCCTTGAAAAGTGGACGCTCAATTCTGCCAATTGAGGTTTAAGTTTTGGTTTTTGGCTTAAAATATAATAGTTACCCCTTTTTCTTTGATGTATCCAATCTGACATGAAGGCAGTGAGTCTTTTGCTTATATTGAGTTCTAAATGTAGTGGGGCTAGGCTGCTTTAAACCCTAGATCCTGTCCCAAAGCTGGATCCTATCTGCTTTGCAGAGAGCTGGTGAGGGAAGCTATATTTTTGGGACCTCTTTGTGAGTGGCCTGTTGCCCATGTTGGGCTAGCATTGATCATGAAAAAGAAAAACTATGGTATTTGTCATTTACCATTACTTATTCAAACTATAGTGGATTTAATTATCCTAGAAGAATTCCTTGTTCCATGCACGGTCTGTGTGTATCATATATATATATATATGAGGGTACTTCAATAAGTATCTGCACTTTTTATTTTAGTGATAATATAGTGTACATATAATATATACTCGTAATAACGAGCCAAACTGAGGTCTATAGGCTTATTTAGGCTACTCATAGCTGTCACATATCATACGAGTAGTGAGCATGGCTGCGCCACTTTCAATTTGTACTCTGGAAGAAGAGAGATCCGTGGTTCATTTTTTGTGGGCAGGAGGTGTGAAAGGAGCTGAAATTCACATTAGGGTGGTCCAAATCCATAGGGGGAAATTTCAAAATTGTCTTAGATAGTCTCCACAAGTGTGGTTTTGTCCATTTAGTGTCCACATGGTCTGTGCAAAATTGCAGCGTGATTGGTGAATATTTAGAGGTCGCCCCACTCTGAATATATATATTATATAATGTACTTTTTCTTCCGTAGGTCCGATGGCTCAAACTCGATCAATTCCAAAAGTTTGGCTTCTAGGGATGGCAACTGGAACTTTATCCACGTCAAGGCTCCCTACATGCCTTGACGCCCTCCTCTTGGGGCAATACCACCACATCAATCAAAAGCAAACCACCTCCGACAGTCTGAACCAGGCATGCCAGAGGGTGATTGAAGTCTGGACCCGAGCGCGGATCCCAACTCAACGGATCGACTCCTGTGTCCATAAGCTTTCAAAGCTTTTAGACCGCTACAAAACACTCAAGAAGCACAGGACCAGGCAACGTGCCAGCGATAGAATGAATGAAGACATCTTCAAAGCGGACATCCAGGAACTGTTTGACATCGCAACCAGTGATGCCATGAGCACAATTGTCAATGTTGAGGACCGAAATTTCCTGTCCATGCAGCGCAAGGACGTCAATTCTTGCAGCATGGCTGGCATTGATAAGGAAATGACTACACAAGAGGACAGAAAGCGATCCAGAATGGAGAAGGAAGCCAAGAGGAAGGCAAGGCATGAAGCAACACAGAAAGATTTGGAAGAAGCAGGAGTGTCATCAATTGATCTTTCCTCCTCTTCTTCTTCCCTTTTTTCGCAAGACGACGACGACTATAGACCATCAGTTCCGATTACTTCTTCGTCTGAAGCTCCGGCACCAAAGCGTCCCAAGAACAAGGTTACGAACATTTTCCAATCTCCAGAAGTCATTGGAGCAATGGATCGCACCAATCTTTCTGACCGGAATGCTGTTTTCGTAACTGGAGCTGTATTACAGGCCGCGGGGCATGATCTGTCTGGGATGACGTGCTCTCGGAGCTCTATTCATCGCTACAGAGAAAGTGGGCGAGAACAGGCAGCTCGAGAAGACCTAGAATCATTCTCTCTAGAAGACCCTGTCCTTCTCCATTGGGACGGAAAGCTTCTCCCCGGCATTGAAGGGAAGAAGACGAATGTGCATCGGATAGCAATCCTTATAACATTCAATGGACAGGAGAAGCTGCTTGGTGTCCCAAAGATGAAACAAGGAAATGGAGAAGCACAGGCCCAGGCATGCCTTCAAACTATGAAATTATGGAACATGGAACAGCATGTGAGAGGTCTCGTCTTCGATACCATTGCGTCAAACACGGGTTTACATCACGGAGCCTGTGTCAGGATTGAAGAATTTAAGAAGCATTGGGTCACGAGCTAGTTTGGATCGGTTGTCGACATCATATACTTGAAGTCGTACTTGCTGATGTCTTTGCCTCAATATTTGGCTCAACAGGAAGTCCTGAAACAGGCCTTTTTAAGCAATTTCAAAAGGAATGGCCATCTCTCTCCCACGAAGCATTTGTCTCAGCATCGGACAGCTTGTTCGAGAACCCTCAACTCCAAGAGATGAGAAAAGAGATGCTCACTTACTTACCTAACGCTCTTCAGGCAAGCCAACCTCGTGATGACTACAAGGAGTTCCTTGAACTATCTTTGCTCTTCCTGGGGGGAAAGACTGGTGGTCAACTCTTTATCCGAGCTTTGGGTCCCATGCACCACGCGAGATGGATGGCGAAGGCGATTTATGCACTCAAAATCTACCTCTTTCACTATCAATTCAAGCTCACAGCACGCGAAGAACGAAACGTGACTCAGCTGGCTTTATTTGTCAGTCTGATTTACGTCAAGTACTGGCATGAAGCACCAATGGGGACACAAGCTCCTCTCAATGATCTCAAAATGCTGCATCTTCTGGAAAAATATCCACATGGAGGAGCTGCACAAGCGGCGAAGACAGCTCTAAGACGCCACCTGTGGTACTTGTCGGAGCATCTGATTGGACTGGCCTTCTTCGATAATAGGATCGATCCTGATACCAAAAGGAGAATGGTTCAACACCTCCAACATCCCCAAAAGAATGGCTGCCCCCGACGAATCGACATGGCGGAAGCTGGTGTTGAAAATGATGTGGCATCCTTTGTCACGAAAAGGACATTGACCCTCTTTGATGCCTTGAAAGTTGGAGGTAAGGAGGAAGCGCGCCAGTTACTTCAAAAAGATCCACGGGAATGGCCAAATGACAAGAACTACAGGGAACTTAGAGATCGTGCCTTAAAGATGAAAGTTGTCAATGATGCTGCCGAGCGAGGTATTGCTCTCGCACAACGCTACAATGACACTGACATGAAACGAGGACCAGAAGCAGTACCTCCTACAACTCGTAGCCGCCCACCGAAAACAGATACCAATACCATCCAAGGCGACTCTGATGCAGAAGAAATAATGAAGATACACCAATTATCATGTCCTATTGTCTTAGTTTTCTTTCATATTCTTTGAGAACCAAAAAAAAATTTAGTTATTCAGTTGTCTATATATTTTCCCAAATTTTCAAAAAGTGGGCAAGTGGGGCGACCCCTAAATATTAACCGAATAACGTGAAACTTTGCACAAATACTGTCCACACCAAGAGGCATAAAACCAACCTTGTGGAGAGAACTTAGTCGATGCTTTAACTTTTTGGACCACCCTAATTCACATGCATTTATGTGCTCAGTATGGGAATAATGTGTTACCACGGTGAAGTGTGTAATGAGTGGATTCAAGTGTTCAAGGAAGGTTGGACATGTGTGACAAATGCTCAGCACTCAGGATGACCATCAACATCAACCAATCGTGTCAAGCAGGAAGAAGCCAGAGCCATGATTCTCGATGACAGAAGATTAACAATAAAAGAAATTGCATCTTCATTAGACATCAGTCAAGGGTCAGCCTATTTGATAGTTCATGACATTCTTGGCTTTCACAAGGTTTGTGCAAGATGGGTGCCCAAACAGTTGACAGAAGAGCACAAGCGTAATCGTATAGACATCTGCTCTTGTCTTTTGGCGCAGTATCATAATGGAGGTGAAAACTTTTTGGAGCGCATTATCACTGGTGATGAAACCTGGATCCATCACTATGAACCAGAAAGCAAATGACAGAGCATGGAATGGAAGCATCCAACATCTCCCATTGCAAGGAAGTTCAAAGCGCAGCCATCAGCAGGTAAAGTTATGCTAACATTGTTTTGGGATACACGAGACCTCATCCTTGAACATTATCTAGAGTGTGGAACTACAGTAACAAGTGCATCATATTCTGACATGCTTTGGAATGAGTTAAAGCAAGCAATTCGCACAAAACAGAGAGGGAGCTTGTTGGAAGGTGTTATTCTGTTACACAACAATGCGTGCCCTCATACCACTGCACAGACTAGAAAATGCCTTCAAGAACTTAAATTTGAAGTTCTCAACCATCCAGCCTACAGTCTAGACCTGGCACATTCAGACTTTTACCTGTTTGGACAACTAAAATGCTTTAAGAGGTCAGTGATTCCAAGGGAATGATGACCTGAAGGAGGCGGTGCATGACTGGCTATGCACACAGCCAAAAACATTCTTTTGTGATGGCATTAGGAAGCTTGTAGATCATTGGACTGAGTGTATTGAGAAGCAGGGAGACTATGTTGAGAAGTGATGTGTTTATAAGCTATCAGATGTGAAAATAAAATTGTGAAAGTAAGTGCAAGTGCATATACTTATTGAATTACCCTTGTGTGTATATATATATATATATATATATATACCCCGCAAGGGGGTTCTAAGCTCGTGCTCTTGAGTGCTCTTTGTGCTCGTTTGTACGTGCTTGTTCCTGGAGGTTTCACGTGCGCCCTCCCGGCCCTAGCACCCAAGGATGATGGGGCTCGACCCTGCAGTCCTTGTCATCCTTGGTCTTTTTCCACTTCGACTGTCCCTCCACCCTTTCTTTTTCCTCTGTCTTTCCTCTCACTTTTTCTTTGTTTTTCCGCTGAGATATGCCCTTTAAATAGAGGCGAATCGGTTCTTCCTGAACTAAAAAAAAAAAAAAAAAAATATATATATATATATATATATATATATATATATATATATATAAAACTAACTTTGATATACTGTACCTAACCATCGTCAATGGCATACAGTTGAAATAACTGGGCATTCAATTAACCTAACTGAGCATTCAGTTGACCTAACAAGGCATTCAATTAACCTAACTGGACATTCAATTATTACAGCACTTCAAAACCTAAAACAAATTGTTAACAAATTTAAAATTAAGAAATTTTATTTATTATTTTATTATTAACGTAACTGTAGATGGAGATTATAGCAAATTTTTAAAAACAATACAAAGCTCACAAAAACAGTCTATATGTGCAGAGGACTGCTGGTTAAATAACCACAGCAATATATAAATGTGAAAGATTTTCTGTTTGTCAAACTTCAACCATTGTTTGAGGTCATGAATTGTGTTGTGTGAACATGATTTTTGGGATTGCACATGATAAAGGTTGGGAAGTCCTAGTCTAGAGCATTTAGAAATAAAATAATTCAATTATCTTATACCCAGTTTGGCTACTTACTCTTTACGTGCTTCCAGGATTTTTCTTCTTCTTTCCTCTTGGGATGATCCACTGTGTTTAGTTTTATATAATGCATAATAGGGATGCTGAGCATTGGGATTATTTGGATGGGCAGATACATCAAAACTTGTAGCAAGTTTTTCCAATAATGAATCCATTTTGACTATATATATGGATCAAGGAGTATGAGTTTTGTTTCAGAAGAGAAAGTTGAAAGACTGTTGTGCTCCAAGTTTTTTTTTTTTACAAATTGTTGAAGGATTATATTATTAATTCTGTAAATTTTACTTTATTAGGATTATTAATTAAAGTATAAATAGTAGGGATGCACCGGATATCCAGTATATATCCAGTATCTGGCCTATCCGGCCCCTTTTTACTATCCAGCTGGATAGCCAGATAATTAAATATAAAATAGGAAATTCAAAGAGAACAAATTGAAAAGTAATGTTTATTTAACCAAAACTGGCACTTATAAATTTTTCCAAGAATAAAACAAATTCCAATTTTCAATTTCATTTAAACAGCATGGTGGATGATGACAGTGAAAGTAATTACTAGTTAACCTAACCTACTCAGTATGGTACTGAGTCTGAAACTCAATCATTGCCATCATAGATTTACTGCGATTCTGATAGCTTACGATTTTTCATGATGAAAAGCAAACGCTCTGCATTACATAGCAAAAGTCTGTTTCTGTTTTCTGTTGTTTTACTTCTTCATAGATTTTGGGCAGAACAATTTTGGAAAAGTACTTTCTACTAGGCAGAGGGTACCGAGGGGCCAAATGTTTCATGAGTGCGCGAAAGCCTTCTCTGTCCACCAAAGTAAATGGTTCTGCATCGAGTGCCATCATTTCGTCTGGAAACCAAATTAAATTAGTGAATGTGTATGCATTGTATTTGGTAAAACGAAAAAAGACAAAACTTATTTTCACATAAGATTGATGCCTATTCATAAATTTTATAATTTACTAACTCACCTATCTTCTTGGTGATAGCTTCAGATTTAGGATCGTTCAGGTCCTATGTTTTGCTTCTTTCGATCATGGCTTCAATTGTTGGCTGAGATTTTGTGGAACATGATGGTTTGGGTGCAGGGTCATGAGGATAAGCTAATTCAGCTTCCTGCAATTCTTTGTATTCTTCAGGATGCTGTGGGGGTTGTGAAGTTTCTCATAAAAAAAAACCTCACCCTAACTTTCAAGTCTTATCTGGTTCTTCTCACAAGTTTTTCTCTCCCGCAGGAGTTTAGCTAGTATAAAATGATCAGTAATACTGATGTGTCCTGTTGGAAGCCAAGGAAGTGTGGAAAGCCTTTAAAGGTATGAGGTCTTTGTAATCCTTGGCTAGAGTATAATAGATTTGTTCATAATCTTTATCCCCCGTTATTGTGGTGTTGTCATTTGTATTTCACCATCATTATCATGGTTAATTATTATTATTAAAAAGTAGACATATATATAGGTTGTTGAAACTGTGACTGAGTATAGATAGGTTTGCCACCCTGTCATGTAACCAGCTAGAGAACCAATTATCATTATTATAGGTCACCAGTCATATTTCAGAGTTAGGTTTTTGCCCATGCTTGTTTGGCACTGATTATAGGTTGATTAACTCATGTGAGATAGGTTTGCCAAAATTGTCAATGTTTATAGTTATTATTTTTTATGTTGGTTATTTATTATTTATATGCTTTGATTTCATGAGAAAATTATGTTTTCCAGTGATCAATTATGAAGTCATGATTCCAGTTAATGTTTGTGGTTAATTGCCTGCTATGTTGTTATTATTGTGATTAATGGTGCTTGGTGCATGTAACTAATAATCTTGTGTTGTCTAGGCAACCAGTTGGGATTCAACTCGCGTGGTCCAGATTCATCAGGCTTGGATTGTGGATCCCATCCAGTGGGAGCTACGCAGTTTGTGTCAACCACTGTTGGCCACTGGATCTGCCCTGAAATCAGGCCTGTGACCCTAACCCCACTAACTAGCCAGCCAATAAAGGAATTGGAACTCAAGTCATAAAAGGGGGGGTCAAGAGTGGAGGGTAGCTAGGCTGGGACAAGGGTTAACATTCTGTGCAAGTCATTTCCGGTACTTGTCTCCCACTTGTTTTCTATCCTTTCTGCCAAATCTCACTAAGGGTTATTGGGGTTCCAGGTGTTTTGTCAAATGCGATTTATTGCTATATGGGTGTATGTGTATGTATATATGGATGGTCTCGGGGGGGGGGGCGGGGGGGGGGAGAGATATGTCATCGCGGGTCTAAAGGATAGTTAAGTGGGAGATTCAAAATCTGAGGCATGGATGGGAGAGTCCTGGAAAGGTTGGACAATGGGCAGTCAGCTCCCAGCCAGTGTTCTCGCAAGTTTAACGGATCTCAAGATACAAGACTTTTAGTGCAAGAAAGAGGCCAGTTTTTTTCTGTAAATAGGCTGAAAAGGACATTCTATACTGGTACCATATGGCCTATTTTATTATTTATTTATTTGTTTTTATAATATATATCATTGCAAAAGTATACCTTATAATTAAATTGGCAATATCTATATTAATTATTAAAAAAAAAATTAAAAAAAAAAATAATAATATGGACATAAAAAAACCAGTTTTTTAACATCACTAGATAGAGCCCTAAAAGTATTGAATTAACAGGGTTTGAGTGTAACTAAATAATTCATTTTTCTTATTCCTAAGTGTGTGCATTTGTGTAAAAACACTTCAACCCCTTAGTTTTAACTGGTTCACTACTTTTAGCTGGATAGCTGATACACCTATTCCAGATATAATCTGTATTTAAGACCCTAACAGTATTAACTTTACATATAACCTGATGCTTTATGCCCTAAAAGTCTCCCCTATAAAGCAGTTCCCTTTCTACTGAGATGTAATTCATCCTTACTGTAAAGCTCCCTCTTTTCATTAAAATTATCCAACAAATCTATGAACTCAACCCCTTCACTACACAGCATCTTAATTTTATAACTCAGGGCTCAAATTCTCCATGCTTACCCCAACCCTTAGTAAAATGCCCACTACATAACCTGCTCTGCCTATTTTTTAAAGTTTCTATCAATTCTCTAAACCTATGTTTAACTACTTCTGAATTTCTGTTCAATTTAAATCTACCATCTTTATCCTTGCTTGTAAAATCATTTATACCTACATGAACTATAATTTTACCTTGGTTTTCAGGCAACTTATTCACTACCTTATTGACTTTAGAAATATTACCTCCTGGAATACAGATTCTTCAACAGGTTTTCCTTCCCATATTGCAAAAGTCATTGTCCTGCTTCCAAATAATAGCATTCCTGACCATGGTAAATTCACAATGTACTGCTTCATCAAAATTACCAAGTATCTGAATCCTGTTACTAGTTGCTACCACATGATTACTAAGTTCTCTCTAATCATATTCCTTGACTGACCTTTGACTTTGTGCCATTCATCAGGTCTCACTTTACTTGGACCTGCATCCTTATCACTAACATTAGGCTTAGGCTCAACTTTACTTCAACCTGCATCCCTATCACAACACAAGGGCTAGGCTTAAGCTCAGCCTCACTACATCTTACACTAGGTCTAGTACTTCCTGTATTAGACTCAGTTTCTGGCCTAAATGTTTCATTGATCTCATAAGCTACACTATCAATCATAAAGCCAACTAACTTAGGCCCACTAGACTCTGAGCTTGCAGCTTTCTTAAACCTTGCTTGAAGCATGTCCTTAACCTCATCTTAACACTTAGTGCAAAACCACAAAATATTTGGTGACTTCATCCCTGTGAACACTTGTTCTGTAATTTTTATGCAGGTTGAGTGATACCAGTCATCAGAACTCTCACATGCTACATACAGCCTTATCCCCTTCCCTAACTTCCTTTTTATAAACCTTACAGTCACAGTCATCTTAAATAGGTACTGTTTTTTAACTCAGTTAAAGGCTTTATGGTCTAAGTCAGGCTATCCCCTGGATGGAATGAGCTAATAGGGTGTAGGCTAATCAACCCACAAAACTGGACTAGCACTGAATGAACCCCTAGATCTCAAAAAACTAAGTTGAATAGAGCTATTTATTAGTGATGCACCAGATAGTGATTTTAGCCAGATACCGGATATCCGGCCAAATGCCTAGGCCAGATACCGGATATCAGTCATATGATAGTTCCCCTCCCCACCTAAGCCTTTATATTTTATATATTATAGCCTAAGCCTTTGTATACATAATATGTAACTAACATTGGTGGGGGATTGTCTGCTGTCATATGATAACAGGCTTTCAATTACCATGTGGTAGTGCTAACGTGACAATCTTTTAATCATACTTTGTAGGTCAGTGGATAGTGTGTTTGACTATGGTTGCAAAGGTCTAGGGTTCATTTTCCCCATCGTGGCAGTTGATTTTCCCCAAAAAAAAAAAAAAAAAAACTGTTCTGCACGTCAATTTCTTCCATCAATCTGTCAAATTAGTATAATTAATAGTTACCTAACAAGTAGGGCGCGTACTCTGTACACTTATGCTAGGGCACTCGTAAAAAAAAAAGATTGTAATATCTAATTTTACTAATAAATATTTATTATTATTATCATTAATATTATTATTATTATTTCAATAGATACCCCTCTAAATTAGCTTCGTAAAATTTATTATGAGAATTTACTATTTAATTTATATCATAATTCCATTAAGAATTCAAATATTTTTAAACGATTTTCTAATTTTTGGCCAAAAACTGCACAATTAAACCTAAAAGTTTAAAAAAATATAAAAATTTTTTTTTTTTTTTTTCACTACCTGTGGGACGCAAAATTTTTTAAGTCCCTTCACTGAAACACTTAAAAGCCATTAAACAATTATTCCACTAAAACTAACTTTTAGAGTGGCTTAATTTAATTAAATAAATTAAATTTCATAAATTTAGTGATTTCTTCAAATCAAATTTACGATTGCTAGATTGTATTACCATCATGAAAAGTTAAGTGCATAATGTTAGTTGCAAACATATTTTGGTTAATATTCGTTTTTTGACCCAGTCACAACCAGCTATAACAGCAATATATATTGAATAACCAATCAAAACTGAATAAGAAAATATATATATTATCTTGTGCAAATTTGTATAAAATGTACTTTTTTTAAAAAAATATTTTCTACTTTCTAATATATATGTATATAAATTTCGGTTGGTTTGTTTATTTTGGCTACCTTTTTTGGAGATTTTTCTTGGCTTTTTTTGGCTACTTTTTCTTGCTTTTGCCTACTACTTTCTGTTTTTTGTTAGTGTGGTGATTTTCATTCTACTGTTATGACGTGTCAATCTTGTGAACTTTATTTTGAAGACCTAATCCGCCTTGTTGGCCTCGATGAAGATAAAAGTTTAGATGTTTTTTCCAATCACGGCATAATTCCGACATCCGTGATTTGCCCTAAATGTAATACTGCCTGTATTTTAAGACAAGACTCGGTGTTTAGGTGCCGTAAAAAAAAAAATCCAAAAAATAAGCATGAGTGTGGATTTACTGTTTCTATCTTTAAGGGCACATGGCTGGAACATTGCAACTTCTCAGTGAATAAAAACCTCTAGTTCATAAATATTTATTTGCGAAAATATTTTTCACAACGTTATGCCGAGAAAGTTATAAAACTAGGCAGTGAGTCCATTGTTAACTGGAAATCTTTTTGGGTGGTTAGATTAAGTTAGGTTAGGTTGTGTTTAGCATGAATGCAAACTTTTCTGGTCAATTTTGAGGTGTTTTGCACGAATCTGCCATCTGTTTCCTGTGCAAATGCGTAGTTTTCGAGATGACGATATCTCGAAAACTACGCATTTGCACAGGAAACGGATGGCAGATTCGTGCAGAGCACCTCCAAATTGACCAGAAACGTTTGCTCTCATTATAAAAAGAGACTGGGTCAAAAAACGAATAATTACCTACCCATATTTTAAATGACATTTTTGATGATGAAACAATTCTTTCAAAGTGAAAAAATAATTTGTTGAAGTATTTGCGTTTCAAACATAATGTCTTATAATTTGAACATTTTGTTTATAAACTATATTTTCATTGTTAGACATTTATTTTATTCTAGTAAAATTAATTTTTTTGTTGTGAATCAATTTAAATCCACCCTAACCAACAAGGAAGCATGTCAGTAATATATTTGCAATCTAAAATAAAAATAACTTAAAAAAAACTTAATAATAATAACTTAAAAAAAACTTAAAAAGGTATTTCAAATAGCAGAAAGGCTGTGCGAAATAGAAAGAACAGACTCCCTGACAGGCTTGTACTGATTAAATTTGATGGGGTTTGTAAAATAATAGTAATAATAAATAGTAAGTAATAGTTACAATAATGATCACCAGTTTCACGTATTTTCACGTTATAGTACTAACCTGTTGCACATACATAATTACATGTTTATCTACTTTTACAGATTATATATTATGATATTAGTGACTTAATTGAAAAATTGAACAATGTCTCAATTAAAATCTAGTATTTGGAAGTGTTTTCAAATATACAGTGGTGAATTAATAGAGCATAAGAATAAAGCAGAATGTAAACACTGTGATCCAAAATCACAATCAAGATTGATTGTAAGAGGTAAAAACCCTAAAAACTACTCTACTAAACCAATGTGGAATCATCTGAAGACAAAGCATTGCTGCGGTGGCAGCGTAGGCCGGAGTCCCCAAGTATCTGTTTTGTCGAACCACCCAGCACCTTTTCACGTTTCTGGGTTAGGAATAGCCAAGAGACTGGGCAAAGATGTAACCTCCTCTGGTATCTAGGAATGCCTCTGGTTAGTGGTTTATTTCCAGATTATTCAGGTCTGACTCGCACATTAACTGTAAAGTACTTCCCCTAGGGCAGGTGTCTCAATCTGACTCTCCACTGAGTAGGAGACCCAACCGCTCAGGGTCCCAGAAAGGGCTAGAATTCAAAGGTAGACCTAATAGAAGTAAACTACTCATGTTTTTCTCTTTATTATATCTGAAATAAACAACTATTCAGTGTGACAGTATAAACATAACAAAAGGACTGGCGGGTCATTCCAAGTCAACTCAGCCACAAAATGGCACTTTTTGCACTCACCCCTTTCAATTTTGCTCATACTTGGCACAATAGCAGATATACATGCCAAACTTAAATTCCCAAATTATTAGAGCTGACTAACCTTTGGTTACTGAGATACAACAAGGTCACAAAGTTGTGACATTTTGACCTTTTTTGCGTTAAATGACTATTTTCAAAACGGTGTAACTAACAAACTATTAAAGCTAGAGCATTGATTTTGGTCTCATTTTAAAGCTCTTTAGTAGCCCCTTGTTTATTGTCTCTTGTTAAATATCTCTACTGTGAAAATTAAAAAAATCCCTTCAAAAGTTGACCTTTGACCTTGAATAAAAAAAAAATACCTTCTAAAAAATTCAATTTTTTTACATTAATACCTTGAGTCATGTACAACAAAATCCCAAGAAGCTGTAAGTGGCTGATAACTAGTTCAATGTATAAAAAATAAATGAAGTTGGCATCATTCTTCAATTTTAGATTTTTTTGTCAGTTCATTTATTTAAAAGTTCTGTTCTGATATAGTGTCAGTGAAGACTTAGTTCAACTTAACATTATTAGTTCAAAAACCTTTTTGTGACCTGTGCCAAAAGAAGTCTTTTAAAAGACAACCAGGGTTAAACCCCTCGACAGCCCCAAATCTACTGGAGTAGCGCTGATCCAAGGCCCAACTAGTATATAAGTACTGTCAACTTTACAGAGTTGACTCCTGACTTCAAGTTAAAGTTAATTTATTTTTACTAAATACATGTATAAAAATTTATTTAATAATTCATTAATTGTTCATTGTTTTCTTTTCAGGATTTTCTTTGTGCTTTTGTGATTTCAGAGTACAAACATGGAACATTTAAAACTGAAACAGAAGTGTGCTGATCCTTTGCTGCGTCACAAAGGTCAGTGTCGAAAGAAGAGTTTGAGAATTGTACCACGGGAACTTGTAAATAAGTTTCCCGATCTGCACTTAACACTACATCATAGACTTTGTAAGCAGTGTAGAGAACATCTTGAGTCCTTGCCTGAGAAAGGAATAGGCACTTTGAATTCAGACATAAATGATGATTCTTCTTGTAGTAGTGAACCACCTGAAGATCTTGAGAAAATTGAAAATGTTGACAATAGTGATGCATCAACTTCAGAGCAAAACCATGAGATGTGTACTTTGAATGCTTCTTTTGTTTCAATTGGTGAATCACCCATAAAAAAGAGAAAGCTTGTAGAGCAAAAGTCATATGGAGCTAAAAAACTAAGCAAGGTGACAGTTAAGAAGAGAATGGAAACAGTTGCAGGAAGAGAGATTTCTGACTTACAATTTAAGGAGCCATCTGGAGATGTAGACTGTTTAGAAATAATAAATCAACTCAAGGAAAAATTCAAAAATGAAAATACTAAAAGAAGTGATAAAATAAAAATCCTCACTGTATTGCCCAAAAGTTGGAGCATTAGGAAAATTGCTTCAGAATTTAACACAACAAGGCATACAGCATCTATTGCTAAAAAAATAGTTGAAGAAAAAGGTGTCCTTTCAGACCCAAATCCAAAGGGTGGGAAAAGAATTAAACAGGATACTGTTGACGCTATTAAAGCATTTTATCTTTCAGAAGACATCAGTAGAACAATGCCAGGAAAGAAAGACTATTGTAGTATCATTGACAATGAAAGAGGAAGGATACATTTGCAAAAGCATCTTTTACTTTGCAATTTAAAAGAAGCCTATCATATTTTCAAAGAAAGAAATCCTTTGGTTAAGGTGGGATTCAGTAAATTTGTAGAATTGCGTCCAAAGCAGTGTGTTATTGCTGGAGCAACAGGAACTCACTCAGTATGTGTCTATACAATTCATCAGAATGCCAAACTTATGTTTGTAGGAGCTGAATTAGAAAAACTAACTGCAAATGATGACACACCTATTAAGAATGTACGTCATTGTGTTGCCTTTATGGAATGCAATCTTGCCTCACAGAAATGCTGCCTCAGACAATGTGGAGATCCATCAGATTTAACCCTAGAACACAAACCCTAGGACCGGGTTACACCATCACAAACCCCGGGTGAATTTTACCCATTTTCGGAAATTAATATAAAAAGTTCTAATCGTGCTTTATTAAATGTATAGAAATAAATTGAAAATATAACTCTTGTACTTTAATTTCCTGCTATAAGAAGTTAAAAAAACAAAGTAAGTACTGTGATGGGTAACTTAGATAAACCTTACTCACAATGCTTTAATACTACCTAACCTAACATTAAAATCTACTGTGAAGTTAATACTGCAGCTGCAGAGTTGAGCATTGGCCTACAGTCACCCATCATGAGAGCCTCAGCTGGCGCAGCCACAAGCCTCCTGGATCGCTACGAACTGTAGTGGAGATAGACAAAAACAGGGAAATTTTTGAGAGGCAAAAACTGACTTATGTGCACTAAATATTTTTTGTAGATATTTATTCATCATTTATGAACACTTTTTCATTGCAGACAACTTCAAAGAACATTATAACTTACCTGGTATTATACACAGTCAACACAGACAGGGCAGAAGTGGCGAGGGCACACAGGTCCACGACACTTGCGGCACCTGTGCTGTGTCTACAGGTGCCGCGTCTTCCTGTCGGACCCCTTAGGGCACATAATGCAGCGCACCAAGGCACCACTACTCTCTGCTACCACCGTGCCTGCCGGGCCTGCAGCAGTGCCAGGTGAAGGGAGGTTGCAGATTGTGCAGATGAGTGTCTTGAGGGGGCATGACAGGAACGGCGAGTCGAGCCTCTTCTCTGCCAAGGGCATGATGAGTCCCAGTGCCAATATTTGCATATATTTCCTCCTGATGATCCTGTTGCCACCTGTCCTAATTGCATTTTCATTGTGGATGACCCAGGAGTTGAGTACACAGGTGTTCAGCATCCCATAAAACACACACAGCGGCCATCTCTTGGTCTTGCGTCCACAGGAGTAGTGGGCACACATCTGGTTGAATGTGTCCACACCACCTTTCGTGTGATTGTAGAACTCGATGATCTCCAGCTTTCCTGTGGGTCCCAGGGCTGGCTGTGTGTGCATAGAAGACAACAGCAAGACGAGCTTCTTCTTGGTCTTGGACTTTGTTGGGATATATGTCACCAGAGTCATTTCCTTGGTGAAAAGGAATGCACTTGACCCTAGCCTGCGACTGGCCATTTCCTTCATCTGCGACGGTATCTCCTTTTTATTTCCCCTGACCGTTCCAACAAGGGTCATGCCACAGTCTAAGAGGTCCGTCACTAAGGGCACAGACATGAACCAGTTGTCTGTGGTTACATTCCTTTGTGTCTGGTGGTATGGCCTGGTCAGCTCCTTGGTGTAGTAATGGCCAAGGTTGATGCCCTGCATGGGTCTTGTCCCATCCTTCCCCAGATAAGGGATCGCACCCACTAAGTACTTGCTATTGCTGTCATTGGCAAGAACAAGCTTGATCCCGTATTTAGCCGGCTTGTTGGGGATGTACATTCGGAAGGGGCACCTTCCTCTGAAACCAAGCAGCTATTCATCGACAGTCAGGTTCTCGCTAGGCACGTACATCCTCCCACAATTTCCTATAAAGTTGTCCCAGATCTTCCTAATGGCTGCGAACTTATCTGTCTTCCGCCTCTCCTCCCGTGTGTCAGGGTCATCAAAACGCAGACAATTCAGTAGGAACTCGAATCGACCCTGAGACATGGCCGCACGGTATGTGGCTGCGCCGGTGCAGGGGTTCCACATCTCTGATGTTGATAGATGATTGTCCCTCTGGCAGCCACTGAAGATGATAACCCCCAGAAGTGCACGCACCTCGGCTAGTTCTGTTCGAGTGTGTGTTCCAGTCTGCCAGCCGTACTTGGCAGCCTGCAAGTGGATTCGCTTGTTGCTCCATTCAACAATCTCGTCGATGATTTGGTCCTCAAACAGCAACGTGAAGCACTTGATTGGGGTGTCAGCACTCCGTGCCTCCGCTGTTGGCCCTGTGGTCATGCCGGATGGAAGGATGTTCCGTGATGGAGTTCTCATTGACGAACGAGACTGTGGCCAGCAACTCCACCTGAAGCCAGAAGTGCTTGCCAGGGTGCTGGTGTGGAAGTCAACGACTGAGGGAGCATCGTCGTCCTCATCAGGGCGCCTTTTTCTTCCCCTACGAGCAGCTGGGGCATGTGGCAGGGGCATCAGGAGAGGCAGCAGACGTAGAGGCACCAGGGTTTGGGTCGAACACATGGTGGCTGGTGATAGGCCTAGCTGTCACGTGGGGCGAGCGTGGCTTGGCTGGTGTAGACGTGTGCCGTGGTTTTTTCCATACACGGCGTCTGGTCTCATCACTATGACTACTCTCATCATCATTTTCACTTGGTTCAGGTACATATTCTTTGTCAATGTCACTATCATACATGACCTCATATTCTAGGTCATCTTCATTCTCTTCATCATCAGTTTCACTATAATCAGGTAATTTGCCAGTTGTGTTCATAATTCTTTCAAGCTCATCACTTGCGTAATACTTCACCTGTTTATTAGACATGATTCTTGCAATAGTAATAGCACTTTAGTACACCTAGAATGTCATAATCAATGCCTGTAAAGAAAAATAACGTAAATAGCAAACCAGAATATGTACACCACTGCAAACCTTGGGAGATTTCCACCCGCTAATAATTGCACCTTGTATCACAAATGTTGGGTGAAAATCACCCAAAATGTACTCTACAGGAAAAATCAAGCGAGCGACACTTAAACCACTACCTCTCTCGACCACGGCTAAACACGCACTGCAGCTACTGGGCAAGGCAGGTGGCTGCCACCACTCCCCACAACATGGTCACGTGATCAAAATATCGTGGGGTGATTTTCACCCGAGGTTTGTGTTCTAGGGTTAAAAAACAGACTACTGGACATATTTACAAGCAACTTCATTGATATCATAAATTTTAAAAAGTGGACCAATACAGATCGGTCAAATCTTGAATCAGTAGAACTGAATACAGATGAATATATTGACCAATTCTGTAACCAACTGAAAGAATACCAGATACATGACTTCAAGACAAAGATGCAAGCAACTTATTACCGTGAAACAAAAATGTCTTTGAAAGATGGTGAGGTCCTTGCTGTGTGAGATTTTGCTGAAAATTATTCCTTTATTCTTCAAGATGAGGTTCAGAGCTTTCACTGGAACAATAAGATGGCTACTCTACATCCATTTGTTATTTACTATAAAAAGGAAGATGAGATTGCTCACCTTAGCTTTGTTATTATTTCAGAGTGTAACATCCATAACAGTTGCTGTACATTTGTTTCAAAAGCATCTGATAAAATTCCTAAAAGATAATATCTCATCCATCGGTTCCATCCACAAAATAATTTACTTTTCAGATGGGTGTGCAGGACAGTATAAGAACTACAAAAACTTTTTGAATCTTTGCCATCACAGAGATGATTTTGGAATTGAGGCAGAATGGAATTTTTTTGCAACAAGTCATGGAAAGGGACCCTGTGATGATGTTGGAGGCACAGTTAAGAGATTAGCTGCAAAAGCTAGTCTACAACGACCTTATGATGAACAGATCCTTACTGCAGAACAGTTATATACATTTGCAAGTGAAAATATTGTAAATATAAAATGTCATTTTTCAACCAATAAAGAGCATGAAGAGGAAAGCCAAATTCTCCAAGAAAGACACTCAACTGCAAGGACTATTGCTGGTACACAGAAATTACACCATTTACAGCCAGTTTCATTGACTTCTCTTAAGGTTAAACATTATTCATTATCAGATTATTCAAATATTGAGAAAGTTACTGAAAAGGAAGAAGTTGTGACTGAGGAGAAAATACATGGTTTTGTTACTGCTGCATATGATGGCCATTGGTGGGTGGCATATGTGCTGGAAAAGATACCAGAGAATAGAGAAGTAAAAGTCACATTCCTTCATCCTCATGGCCCAAACCCATCATTTGTGTATCCTGGTCGACCAGATGAATTAATCTTACCATATTCAGATATTCTAACACAAGTTGAGGCATCTACTACTAATGGACGAACATACAGGATTTGCAAAGAAGTTACTTTGAAGGTATCCAAAGCTTTGGCAGATCTACAGCACAGAAAGGTAAGAATTCAAAATTAAAATGGTCATGTAACTATATATACATTGCATACATTTTAAGTTGTGATAAATGGAAATCAATGAGCACTATACCTATACATATTGTATGTACATTTTAATATGTTACTTGTATTTGTTAATTAGGTAGCTATCTAGGTATACATTAAAAATTGTTTTCTCTTCTAGAAATCACAATAAATTGGGTGGCCCACAAGAATCTTGTCAACTACTGAAAACCATCACATACATGCACAACATACAGGTGAGGTGGGTAAAGAACAAATATTTAAAAATAAGCATTTGCTTGTTTGTAGAAGGCTGCAGATAGTATGTAGATATGGGTTGTATTTGTAAGAGATTGAGCTGACCTTAGACAAAAATGGTTACTGACATACAAGGTCACAAAGTCATGACTTTTTGACAACTTTTGTATAAAATGACTTTTTTCAAAATGTTGCTTGAATTCATTATTTTTTATACATTGAACTAGTTATCAGCCACTTACAGCTTCTTGGGATTTTGTTGTACATGACTCAAGGTATTAATATAAAAAAATTGAATTTTTTAGGAGAAGGTATTTTTTTTTTATTCAAGGTCAAATGTCAACTTTTGAAGGGATTTTTTTATTTTTCACAGTAGATATTTAACAAGAGACAATAAACAAGGGGCTACTAAAGAGCTTTAAAATGAGACCAAAATCAATGCTCTAGCTTTAATAGTTTTTTAGTTACACCGTTTTGAAAATAGTCATTTAACGCAAAAAAGGTCAAAATGTCACAACTTTGTGACCTTGTATCTCAGTAACCAAAGGTCAGTCAGCTCTAATAATTTGGGAATTTAAGTTTGGCATGTATATCTGCTATTGTGCCAAGTATGAGCAAAATTGAAAGGGGTGAGTGTTTTAGGTGGCTGACTTGACATGGAATGTCAAGTCAGCCACCTAAAACATGTATTTTCTCCTCAGTCACAACTTCTTCCTTTTCAGTAACTTTCTCAATATTTGAATAATCTGATAATGAATAATGTTTAACCTTAAGAGAAGTCAATGAAACTGGCTGTAAATGGTGTAATTTCTGTGTACCAGCAATAGTCCTTGTAGTTGAGTGTCTTTCTTGGAGAAGTTGGCTTTCCTCTTCATGCTCTTTATTGGTTGAAAAATGACATTTTATATTTACAATATTTTCACTTGCAAATGTATATAACTGTTCTGCAGTAAGGATCTGTTCATCATAAGGTCATTGTAGACTAGCTTTTGCAGCTAATCTCTTAACTGTGCCTCCAACACCATCACAGGGTCCCTTTCCATGACTTGTTGCAAAAAAATTCCATTCTGCCTCAATTCCAAAATCATCTCTGTGATGGCAAAGATTCAAAAAGTTTTTGCAGTTCGTATACTGTCCTGCACACCCATCTGAAAAGTAAATTATTTTGTGGATGGAACCGATGGGTGAGATATTATCTTTTAGGAATTTTATCAGATGCTTTTGAAACAAATGTACAGCAACTGTGTTATGGATGTTACACTCTGAAATAATAACAAAGCTAAGGTGAGCAATCTCATCTTCCTTTTTATAGTAA
Organism: Bathynomus jamesi; assembly: GCA_023014485.1. NCBI lineage: Eukaryota > Metazoa > Arthropoda > Malacostraca > Isopoda > Cirolanidae > Bathynomus > Bathynomus jamesi. Next base: position 446,548 of record JAJOZX010001629.1, read on the forward strand.
ATAACAAATGGATGTAGAGTAGCCATCTCATTGTTCCAGTGAAAGCTCTGAACCTCATCTTGAAGAATAAAGGAATAATTTTCAGCAAAATCAGACACAGCAAGGACCTCACCATCTTTCAAAGACATTTTTGTTTCACAGTAATAAGTTGCTTGCATCTTTGTCTTGAAGTCATGTATCTGGTATTCTTTCAGTTGGTTACAGAATTGGTCAATATATTCATCTGTATTCAGTTCTACTGATTCAAGATTTGACCGATCTGTATTGGTCCACTTTTTAAAATTTATGATATTAATGAAGTTGTTTGTAAATATGTCCAGTAGTCTGTTTTTTAAATCTGATGGATCTCCACATTGTTCACATTGTCCGAGGCAGCATTTCTGTGAGGCAGGATTGCATTCCATGAAGGCAACACAATGACGTACATTCTTAATAGGTGTGTCATCATTTGCAGTTAGTTTTTCTAATTCAGCTCCTACAAACATAAGTTTGGCATTCTGATGAATTGTACAGACACATACTGAGTGAGTTCCTGTTGCTCCAGCAATAACACACTGCTTTGGACGCAATTCTGCAAATTTACTGAATCCCACCTTAACCAAAGGATTTCTTTCTTTGAAAATATGATAGGCTTCTTTTAAATTGCAAAGTAAAAGATGCTTTTGCAAATGTATCCTTCCTCTTTCATTGTCAATGATACTACAATAGTCTTTCTTTCCTGGCATTGTTCTACTGATGTCTTCTGAAAGATAAAATGCTTTAATAGCATCAACAGTATCCTGTTTAATTCTTTTCCCACCCTTTGGATTTGGGTCTGAAAGGACACCTTTTTCTTCAACTATTTTTTTAGCAATAGATGCTGTATCCCTTGTTGTGTTAAATTCTGAAGCAATTTTCCTAATGCTCCAACTTTTGGGCAATACAGTGAGGATTTTTATTTTATCACTTCTTTTAGTATTTTCATTTTTGAATTTTTCCTTGAGTTGATTTATTATTTCTAAACAGTCTACATCTCCAGATGCTCCTTAAATTGTGAGTCAGAAATCTCTTTTCCTGCAACTGTTTCCATTCTCTTCTTAACTGTCTCTGTCACCTTGCTTAGTTTTTTAGCTCCATATGACTTTTGCTCTACAAGCTTTCTCTTTTTTATGGGTGATTCACCAATTGAAACAAAAGAAGCATTCAAAGTACACATCTCATGGTTTTGCTCTGAAGTTGATGCATCACTATTGTCAACATTTTCAATTTTCTCAAGATCTTCAGGTGGTTCACTACTACAAGAAGAATCATCATTTATGTCTGAATTCAAAGTGCCTATTCCTTTCTCAGGCAAGGACTCAAGATGTTCTCTACACTGCTTACAAAGTCTGTGATGTAGTGTTAAGTGCAGATCGGGAAACTTATTTACAAGTTCCTGTGGTACAATTCTCAAACTCTTCTTTCGACACTGACCTTTGTGACGCAGCAAAGGATCAGCACACTTCTGTTTCAGTTTTAAATGTTCCATGTTTGTACTCTGAAATCACAAAAGCACAAAGAAAATCCTGAAAAGAAAACAATGAACAATGAACAATTAATGAATTATTAAATAAATTTTTATACATGTATTTAGTAAAAATAAATTAACTTTAATTTGAAGTCAGGAGTCAACTCTGTAAAGTTGACAGTACTTATATACTAGTTGGGCCTTTGGATCAGCGCTACTCCAGTAGATTTGGGGCTGTCGAGGTGTTTAACCCTGGTTGTCTTTTAAAAGACTTCTTTTGGCACAGGTCACAAAAAGGTTTTTGAACTAATAATGTTAAGTTGAACTAAGTCTTCACTGACACTATATCAGAACAGAACTTTTAAATAAATGAACTGACAAAAAAAAATCTAAAATTGAAGAATGATGCCAACTTCATTTATTTTTTATATATTGAACTAGTTATCAGCCACTTACAGCTTCTTGGGATTTTGTTGTACATGACTCAAGGTATTAATGTAAAAAAATTGAATTTTTTAGAAGGTATTTTTTTTTTATTCAAGGTCAAAGGTCAACTTTTGAAGGGATTTTTTTATTTTTCACAGTAGAGATATTTAATGAGAGACAATAAACAAGGGGCTACTAAAGAGCTTTAAAATGAGACCAAAATCAATGCTCTAGCTTTAATAGTTTGTTAGTTACACCGTTTTGAAAATAGTCATTTAACGCAAAAAAGGTCAAAATGTCACAACTTTGTGACCTTGTATCTCAGTAACCAAAGGTTAGTCAGCTCTAATAATTTGGGAATTTAAGTTTGGCATGTATATCTGCTATTGTGCCAAGTATGAGCAAAATTGAAAGGGGTGAGTGCAAAAAGTGCCATTTTGTGGCTGAGTTGACATGGAATGACCCTATACATATATACCAATATATACATAAATACTTATATACACATATTTATATCTATTATATACCCCATACACACGCATACATCCAGAATTCCAGATACATACGCACGCATGCTCACATATATACCTACACAAACTCATACACCTCTATTTCGCCCTTTCATTCCCTCCGAGATCATTTAGCACATACAGTTATAATATCCATACAGCCAAAAGAAACTGATTAAGCACAGACAGAGCAGCAAAGCTAGTATTTATATCCCAAAATGCAAAATTCCAAGAAAGAGAAGTAAAACATGGTGCTACATTGGCTTCGTCAACATCCAAATCTGCAATAAGTACCAGTACCTGTGATATTGAAACTATATGCTCTAATCCAGTGGTTCCCAACCGGTTTTGGCTTATGGCCCCCCTTAGGAACCTTATTTTTTCCCGTGGACCCCATAAGCATTATTTTCAGTAGGTAATATGCAGATTTAACTCTATTTTACAAAATAACATTTTCCTGTGGCCCCCTTCAAATGTGCCATGGCCCCCAGGGAGCCATATGGCCCCCGGTTGGGAAACACTGCTCTAATCAATCTAGTGATAATGATTCTTCAATGGAAATAGAATCAGATAATGAAAGTTAAACAGCATTAGGTTAACACAAAGGTTAAAGAAAGATGAATATTTTTATTTTTTTTATTTTTCTATTTGAAATATATATATATATACACACACACTGGTATTCTTGCCAATCACAATTATATATATATTGTTTTATACCAGTATTATGTATTTTTTATTATGTATATTATACCAGTACCTGTGATATTGAAACTAGCATATATGCTCTACCCAATCTAGTGATGATTCTTCCATGGAAATGAAGGTTAAACAACATTAGGTTAACAAAAAGGTTCAAAAAAAGGTGAATATTTTTTTTTTCTATCTGGAATATATACACTGGTACTCTTGCCAATCACAATTATGTATATTGTTTGAAACGAGGAAGAATATTTTATGTTCTAGTTAAAAAATATATATACATATAAAAAATGAGGGTTTGTTTTTCCTTTCTATTATATACTTTTTGCGTGATTAAGTTTTTCTAAAAGATGACTATATATACTAGGTATAACCGTATAAGCATGGTAGTATAGTAAATTATAGGTAATAAGAATATACTTATTAGATTAAAGGAAGAAAAATATGGAATAAGTTTAAAACAAAAAAAAGACTATCTTCGTTTTAAACAAAAAAAGACAAAAAAAAAAAAAAAAGACTAAAAAACGACTCACATCATTACCTCTATCCCTGTCAAATAATCTGGAAGGTACAAATTAACCAGACAGTACAAAATTAGTTGGATATTTCAAACTTTTGTACAAAGTATTGAACTATTTGTATGCAAAATTTGTTGGGTATTTTAACATTTTATATGAATGTGTAGTGTATTTGGTACTTTCCTGTTATCCCAGACCCCAGACTTTTTGCCAGTTGCCAGACTTCAATTTTGACACAGAATATTTTTCTTAAAACTAATGAAAATATCATGATTTAATCTAACCTTACCAACTAATTAGGTTAATTGAATGCCTGGTTAGGTAAACTGTAGTGTGCCCTTGATAATTGGTTAGGTTAAGTCATGATATTTTCGTTAGTTTTAACAAAAATATTCTGTGTCAAAATTGAAGTCTGGCAAAACAGGAAAGTACCAAATTTTCTATATTTGTAACTGGAGCAACTAGTTTTGTATCATCTGCAATTTTAGAAATTTTACAACCTACTCACTCCTTTCTCTAAATGATTTTTATATAAAATAAAGAGTAATGGACCTAAAACTGATCTCTGTGGTACCCCCCTTTTCACTTCTGCTACCCAGATCCATGACCATTTAGAATTACCCTCTGTTCTCTGTCTTCAAACCACTTTTCTCCCCAATTTATAACTGACCCTAATATACCATGAGCTTTTAATTTATATAGGTCTCCTGTGGAACCTTGTCAAATGCTTTACTAAAATCCAAATAAATAACATCTACATCATTTCCATTATCTACCTGATCAGTTATAAATTCTAAAAAGTCTAAAGATTGGACAAACAAGACCTTCCTGATCTAAATCCATGTTGTGAACTTGAAATAAGATTAAAATTCTCCAATTAATGTTGTTGAATATTATTCTTTATAATTCTTTCTAGTATCTTTCCTACCAATGATATCAAACTAACAGGCCTATAATTTCCTACCTCCTTCTTACTACCCCTTTTTGTAAATGGGTAGGGTACTACATTAGCTTTTTTCCATTCATCTGGTACCAGTACTTCTGCATAATTAATTAATTGACCTTTCAAACAAAATACAGTGAGGCCTTGCATAATGAATTTAATTCATTCCAGAAAGTCATTCGTTAACTGAAAAATTCGTTATGCAATGCATTAGTTCAATGGGATTTTCAGTAATTCATTCCAGAGCCCAAATTTTGACCCTTTTTGCGCTTGTTTACCCATTTTTTAAATGGGTTCACCTTCTTCTGCTTGAATATCCTGGGATTTTGGGAATGATACACAAGCATAGGCTTAATCTTCAGGTCCCCTGATGCATTCCCAGCCATAAGTAAAGTAAACCGGTCTTTCATTGGTTTATGGCCAGGCAGTTTGGACTCTTCTCTAGTAATGTAGGTTCTGTTCAGTAGCTTTTTCCAAAATAGGCCAGTTTCATTGGTGTTAAAAACTTGAGGCAAATAATTCTCCTCCTCAACAAGTTCTGCAAATTCTATTTTAAATTCCTTTGCTCCCTCAGTATCAGCGCTTGCAGCCTCACCATGCCTTATAATGTTCTTAATTCCTGACCTTCTCTTGAAATTTTCAAACCACCTACAACTTGCATTGAATGATTCATATCTTTCAACTGATGCTGGAAGGGATTCCTTAATTTGTTTATATATTTGCACTGCCTTGTCACTAATGAATGCCTTAATAATGGATTCCCCCTTCATTTCCTTTTCTCTAATCCATATCAGTAAAACTCTCTCCATTTCAGCAATAGCTTCCCTTCCTTTAATAAGTCTACTTGTAGCATCACTTACTTTAGTTTTCATAATTTCTTCCTTCTTCTTAAAAATCGTTGAAACTGTACTGGCAGACAATCCATATTCAGCAGCAAGATCTTTGGTGCTCATTCCAGATTCACTTTTTTTAATAATGTCCAGCTTCATCTGTAGACTGATAGTTTTCCTGGATTTCTTTGGAGCATTAGCAGATGATGAAGGTCTTTTAGGGGCCATGACTACACGTTTTATACACTTATAAAGCTAATAAATTAAAATTTAATAGTGAGCAATTGTGTTGTACACAACTGCTCACGACAGCTACCAACCTCCAACTGAACAGAAAAAGTGTTATTATGTTTTTCATTACCAAATTCGTTCTGCAAGGTAAAATTGTTATTTAAATCAATGGAGCCTTATGGAGGTAATTCGTTAAGCAAAAATCCGCTATTTAAGGCGTTCATTATGCAAGGCCTCACTGTAGTTAGTGCCTCAGGTAAACTTTTGGCAATATCTTATTTTGGCATTCCAAATTATTAAACCAACCAAAAATAAACAGCACTCCAACACTTTCAACTTGTTGGTAATTATGTCGCAAATGATATGGCCTGAAGTTGAAATAAAAAATATATTTTTCAAGTGTATTTTGGTGTGCTTTGTTCAAATATGACCTTTATTTCTTGTGCAAATGAACAGAAATATGTGTTTGGGCTATGCAATGACAACTGTATTTCTGTTCATTTGCACAAGAAATGAAGGTCATATTCAAAGCACACCAAAATACACTTGAAAAATGTATTTTTGACTACATTTTATACAATAAGGCATAACCTAACATGTTCATGTTACGAGATTTCATAAACGACGCATTACCACAGGAAATGTGCAAAACACCTCAAAATTAACCAGAAATGTTTGCTCTCATCATTTTCATTTAAACTAACGAAAATATCATGACTTAACCTAACCAATCATCAAGGGCATACAGTTGACCTAACTGGGTATTCAATTAACCTAACAGGTTAATATGGGTTATTTCACCTAAATATCTTCTGATCTTTTCATATTATCATCTAGAGCACATGACAAATCAAGTTCTCAAAGTCAAAACTACATGAATGGCATGTCATAATTCTATCACAAACACCACCAAACTGAATCCAATTAGGAAAAAAAAAAATAACCAGAACAGAAACCAACACACTAATTAAGTTGCAGAGTAACATGATGTCATACCACCCCTGACTACAAATACACTAAATATATATATATTTATATTATCATTATTATTATTTTCTACAATAGTTTCCACAAAAAATGAGTGACAAATTTGAATAAAGTGACTAAAGCTACCTCATAAAAAGTTATTTTGATTTACAGGTCCAGCCCATGTAATTTAAAACATATTAACCTACTTGTTTATGTTAATTACAGTACATTAAGTCTTGATATTTTTGTTAGTTCAAACAAAAATATCATGACTTAACCTAACCACTCATCAAGGGTGTAGTTGACCTAACTGGTTGGTTGAATAATTTGGGATGCCAAAATAGGATATTGCCAAGCTTTCTTCCCCTTCTCTGAGAATCCTAGCAAATATATTATCAAGTCCAGTACCTAGCCTTATTTGACTTCAATGTATGAATCACTTGCCTAACATCATCCTTCCTTATATGAATATGATCAAGAATGTCTGAATTTACAGGATCTAAAGAATTAAAATCAAAGTTATTTAAATTTTCTTCAGTAAAAACAGCTAAAATAATCATTAAAATACCAACAATAATCCTAATCTTTTTCAAACATCCTATCATCATGTTCTACTGGACCAATCCTATCATGCTTTTTATTACGGTATATTTAGAAAAACTAAAGAATTTCTTTGGATCTTTATTGCTATTTGAAGCTAGACTTACTTTGTTATGCCTTTTACTCTTCTTAATCAAACTATTTGGCTTATTTCTTAACTGCCTATCCAAGTCCAAAATACTATCACTGCCTTTAAATTCCCTGAATGCCTTTTTATTTTTAATCATTTTAGCTATTTTCTTATTCCACCACAAAGGTTTCCTAATCTTGTTATTCTTAACACTCCTGAAAGGAATACATCTACATTGTACATCCTCTAAAATTTCTTTGAATCTAGACCACATCTCGATAGCATGACCTATAAATACTTTTTTAGTCATGTAGTAGATTTTTGGAATGATTTGCCATATGATGTAGTAAATAGTAGCCCCTTAGTTTTTAGAAAAAGTTGGATACTTTCATGAATGAAAGAATTCATAAATTGTATAAATGTATATTTCAGCTTTAGTTATATAGGCTATTTTGGTAGCCCTGTAAATAGTTTTAAATTAATTAGCTGACCCAAAATTGATAGTTTGCATCATCTGATTATAAATTATAGCTTCTGACTTGATTAACCCCCATGGGAACAAGTGACTTCATGTTTTCCAGATGTAGACCTAATGTAATGTAATGAACCCAGACTTCTGAATCTGAGGAATTTTCACATGATTCCCCCACTTTTTAGTAAAATTCTCATTTTCCAAATTACAAATGATTTTATAGCACAAAATAAAACAAGTAGCTTAAGGTAAAGCTTATTTCTATCAAAAGTGAGTTTCTGTGAAGTTTTCCTGAAAAAGGACTGTATGCTATGTAGGGAACCAAAATGGTGCAGTGCCAGTTTTATGTTTATTACACGTAACCTACCTACCAGCCAAATGTTAATCCAGAAGAATATATATAATTTCATTGCTAAGGTCCAAAACAGCTCTAATGTGTTATTGTGCAATGTCCTGTCTTCAGATACTGTGTACCTCTCACCAAGGGCATACACAGCATTTCTTAAAGGGAGGGCACACACACACACACTATATATATATATATATATGATACAATCCACTATATATATATATATATATGATACAATCCACTATATATATATATATATATATATAATCCACTATATATATATATATATATATATATAATATATAGTGATGTGAGGCGAGAATATTCTGAGAATATTATTTGCTAAGAATATTTGAGAATTTTCTTTTTCTTAGTTTTAAAACATTTTTAGATTGTTTTGCAGCTTTTTAGAGAATTCGAGAATATTTCAGAATCTCATGGAACTTTCTAGAATGTGTGAGAATATTCTAGATGACTCCAGAACAGTCTAGAATACTCCGGAATTGGGAGAAAATAGTATATAGTCAACCCTCGACTTACATAACTAATCCGTTCCAAGATGAGTTACTTAACTCAAAAATGACATAAGTCGAACTCCAAAATACATGCAAATCAGGTAATCTGTTCCAGGACCCCAAAAAAGTATTGAAAATAATAAAAAATTTTGATAAAAACAGTGTATATAAACAGAATTATAATGGTAATTAATAATTATTATTAAGAAACATTTATTAATTTGCCAAATTATTAATCACTTCATACAGTATCACTTTATACCAGGGCTGTGGAGTCGGAAGTGCATAGTTGGATGGAGTTGGAGTTGGAAGTGCATAGTTGGATAGAGTCGAAGTTGGTGCAAATCCTTCAACTATAACCATAGCAGCCTAGGCCTAGGCCTAGCTCAATTTTATGAATAAAATAGATTTAACCTAATGTTTTAATATATAATATAATATATAAATAATATAAATATAGTTGCTTATAATTAATAAGGATTATAATTAATTAGTTAACATAATTAATAATAAGAAAATTTAAAAATTTTGTACTAGCAACCCTAAATCTTTTTCAGATTTTTAGATTTCAATTTGATAAGTAATGATAACAGTGTCATGTCACATCAAAAGTATAAATCTGCTGTTTTTTAATATTTTTCACTCACTGCTGATAGAAAATATTATGTATGTCAGTGCCAAAAGGGCACTGATGATCAGGAAAAAATATGTGATGCCAAAATTAGTGCCTTCTCAGGTGAAGGATCCAATGCTCCAACAAGAGCAGGAAATCTAAAACGCCACCTTCAATGGCATCATCCAAAGGATTACAAAATTGTGAATGAAAAGGATGATGAAAGAAAGAAGAAGGCTGATGACAATTCAAGCACAAGTTCTCATCAAAATAGTCACAAAATATTTTATGAGTGAAAAAGTCACAGTGACCATGACAGCAGACAAATTTAAAGCATGCATAATTGAAATGGTTGTAAACAATTCTCTCCCTCTAACATTTTTTTCAACCCCGGCTTTTGCTAATTTGAATGGGGAAATGGCAAATGTCGGAGTCGTAATTATACAAGTCAGATTTCTGGAGTTGGAATTGGAGTTGGCAAATTTTATCACGACTCCACAGTCCTGCTTTATACAATGCACAGTAAAAATAACAATAATGTGAAATACCCAGCATCCTGCCAGTGAGTGGCCATGCACTGCATTTGCAATTACGCAACACAAAATAATTACATAAGACGAATCAATTACAGTCAATAGGGGGCTTCTCTTAACTCGAAATTACGTAAGACGGTGATGACGTAAGTATCTACATGTGATTTCCTTGTGAATTGTGATTGTGATTGTGATAATTGTCTTGCAAGTTTTTTATGGTAGGTACCGTAGTTCTTTTTGAAGTATTTCTTTTTTTGCCATTTTGGATAATATGCATTTTATTATGTGCACACACTCTCAAGAAATTCACTGTCACTAACATTTACATAATATTTAGTTATAACACCATACAAAATTTCATGATGGGAAATTTTGTATTAACAAAGTTATGCATGATTTTATTTTCAATGATTTTGGTTCAATTTTTAATAATTTTGCATGTGACATCATAATAAATTGGTGTCTAAAACATTGTAAATCATTATCGGTAGAGGAGGAGGAGGAAGAAGAAGAAGGAATAGACAAAGAAGCTGATGATGACAATGAGGCAATGATTGATAAGTCAGAATCAGAGTAAATACCAGGGTAACCAATAATTAATTTCTATATAGTTTTGAAAAAATCAAATAAATAAAAAAAACAATTTTTTTTTTCATAAAAAAGCTATGATAGTGAAAAACTGAAATTGAACACATAATTACAAGGTGTATTTTTTTATTTCCAAAGTGTCTTGCGAGATATTTTATTAATTTCTATATAATTTTTAAAAAAATCAAATAAAAAAAATCAATTTTTTCATAAAAAAGCTACTATACTGAAAAACTGAAACTGAACACTTAATTATTACAAGGGATATTTTTATTTGTTTCTAAAGTGTTTTGTCTGATATATTTTATTTCTGTATAATTTTGAAAAAATAAAAAATCAAAAAAATCAATTGATTTAATCAGGTGATTACTGATTAAATCATTTTGATTTAATCACTGCCATCCCTGGTAAATACTGTACTTTGAATTGAAAGTCTTTATACAATGATTCAATAAATTTTTTGCATTAGTTAATTTATTTATTTCTTCACTCATCCTATCTAGTGATGCGAGTCGTTTTTTATTGTCATTTTTTTTGTTTACAACGAAGATAGTCTGTTTTTTTTGTTTTTTATTGTTTTAAACTTATTCCATATTTTTCTTCCTTTAATCTAATAAGTATATTAGTATTACCTATAATTTACTATACTACCATGCTTATATGGTTATACCTAGCATATACAGAGTCATGCAAGAAGTAAATAGACACCCTTAATTTTATGGTAAAATGTATGCATCCAATTTTTTTGCCATTATTATGACTAATATTCGTTTCCTACATTTCTATCCTTGAAGAAGGACTTACGCCAATATTCTCAAGTGGTCAAATTGAAAAAGACAGCTGCCTGTTCATGGAAGATGGAGCCCCATGCCACACTGCAAAAAAGACGAAAGAATGGGAGGAGCGAAATGGTATCAAACGACTTCCTTGGCCGAGTCAGTCCCCTGACATGAACCCCATAGAACACGTGTGGGCAATACTAGACAAGACTTTACGTAAAAAGCCCAAAAAACCAGCAACACAATCAGAATTGTTGAATCTTTTACGCCAAATTGTTACAGCAAAATCTGGGCTGTCTATTTACTTCTTACATGTCTCTGTATAGTCATCTTTTAGAAAAACTGAATCACGCAAAAAGTATATAATAGAAAGGAAAAACAAACCCTCATTTTTTATATGTATATATATTTTTTAACTAGAACATAAAACATTCTTCCTCGTTTCAAACAATATACATAATTGTGATTGGCAAGAGTACCAGTATATATATTCCAGATAGAAAAAAAAATATTCACCTTTTTTGAACCTTTTTGTTAACCTAATGTTGTTTAACCTTCATTTCCATGGAAGAATCATCACTAGATTGGGTAGAACATATATGCTAGTTTCAATATCACAGGTACTGGTATAATATACACAAAGCTGGGCACAAACCGTTAATCCGTTAATCGTTAATTAACGAAGTTAACTTTTCGTTAACGATTTAACTTTTAAGTTAACTTTGAAAATCATTATCGGACTAATTAACTTCCGTTACATTTAACTTCCGTTACTCAAGTTCGTTAACCCCAAAAATTCATAAATAAACGTTTAAAAGTTTCTATTATTTTCAGTGCTGAGCAGGTGCGCAATTAATCCGCCACTGTTAATAGTGATGAACGAATTTCCATTTCCGCAGTGCAAAATCAGGCAATATATTTGTTTCCGTCGCCACAATTTGTGTCTTACCAAATATGGTAGTTATTTATGGCATTGGTTTGAGCAAAACATGGTCGACTGTAAAATCAGGCGGAAAGATTTGCCATTTGAGTTGAATGTTTCAACTTCTTTCAAGAAATATCACGAGCATTTTAAGGCACTTTCAATAATATATATGTAACAATTACAACAAATAACTACATTCGTTTCATTTGCAGTCTGTCTCTTGCGCAACATGTTTGTGCTAGTGAATATTTAAAAATAATCGTTGTCAAGTAAGTCATGTATATTTATAATATGTCTGTGAGTACCTTATTAGTAGTCTCCTTGATACATTTCAAGAACCATAAAACTGATCAGGTAAGATTTCAATTCTCATGTCACTTTGATGACATAAATTAAGTCAATTGATGTCTTACAATGGGAGCGTTTTCACTTTAACCCTTTATGTCCTGGCGGTACTTCTAGGTACCACATCTTTAAAATCTCCATAATTATTTTTCTACCCGGTTGATCCTGCCGGTACTTTCTTGGGTGAGCAAGTGTTGGTGGACTTGTTCATCAAGTTCAACACAGCCATCCCTCCAGTGCTGCAGTGGAGCGTTTGTTCTCTATGGGCAAGGACATCCTGAGGGCCAAGAGATCATCCCTGTCTGATGAAAACTTTGATATGCTAATTTTCATGAAGGGCAACATGCATCTCATGGACAAAATGGAGAACGAGAAGAAGAGGGAAAATTAAATTATATATATATTGTGTTTTTCATTTTTTTTATAATAAAAGTTAACGTTAACGGTTTATCGGTAACTTCCGTTACATGTTTAACGAATTAACGGATTAACGGTTAACGAAGTTAACTTTTTGGTTAACGGATTAGCGGTTAACGAAGTTAACTTTTTGGTTAACGGTGCCCACCACTGAATATACATAATAAAAAATACATAATACTGGTATAAAACAATATACATAATTGTGATTGGCAAGAATACCAGTGTATATATATATGTATATATATATTCCAAAAATAAAAAATAAAAATATTCATCTCTTTCTTTAACCTTTGTGTTAACCTAATGCTGTTTAACTTTCATTATCTGATTCTATTTCCATTGAAAAATCATTATCACTAGATTGATTAGAGCATATAGTTTCAATATCACAGGTACTGGTACTTATTGCAGATTTGGATGTTGACGAAGCCAATGTAGCACCATGTTTTACTTCACTTTCTTGGAATTTTGCATTTTGGGATATAAATACTAGCTATGCTGCTCTGTCTATGCTTAATTGGTTTCTTTTGGCTGTATGGATATTACTGTATGTGCTAAATGATCTCGGAGGTAATGAAAGGGCGAAATAGAGGTGTATGAGTTTGTGTAGGTATATACAGTATGTGAGCATGCGTGCGTATGTATCTGGAATTCTGGATGTATGCGTGTGTATAGGGTATATAATAGATATAAATATGTGTATATAAGTATTTATGTATATATTGGTATATATGTATATGGGTGTATGTGTATGTATATATATGGATGGTCTCGGGGGGGAAAATATGTCATCGCGGGTCTAAAGGATAGTTAAGTGGGAGATTCAAAACCCAAGGCATGGATGGGAGAGTCCTGGAAAGGTTGGACAATGGGCAGTCAGCTCCTAGCTAGTGTTCTCGCAAGTTTAACGGATCTCAAGATACAAGACTTTCAGTGCAAGAAAGAGGCCAGTTTTTTCTGTAAATAGGCTGAAAAGGACATTCTATACTGGTACCATATGGCCTATTTTATTATTTATTTATTTTTAGTATATATATCATTGCAAAAGTATGCCTTATAATTAAATTGCCAATATCTATATTAAAAAAAAAAAAAAAAAAAAAAAAAAAAAGACATTAAAAAAACCATTTTTTAACATCACTAATCCTATCATCCACTTCTGACTTAGAATTTCTCCATTTTGACAGGAACTGAAGTTAAGTTATCAGAATAGTTGAAAAAACCCTCAGATGTTCTAAAAAAGAAAATTCTCAAAAATTCTCAGTTCAGAGAATATTCTCCTAAAGATTATTCCTGAGAATTTTACTATATATATATAATATATATATGTATATATATATATATAATTATATATATATATATATATTAGGGCATTCCAAAAACACGAAGTTCGAAATCCAGCAACACACATATGCTAATCTGGATCCATTTGTACTAAAAAGAAACCACACAAAAAATGGTCTTGATAGTCTCATTCCTTCCACTCCCCCAAGCCCCTTGTAGGCTTGGGTCAACTTGTAGAGCGTTGAAACAGCGAGTGTATTGACACGAGCACACAATCGACACGAGCACACGACTAGCACTACTCGTCCCCAAACACACACACACACAACCACTTTCCATTCATCAACCCATCCCCACTAGGTGGGCATCTGCTGCCTGCCTACAAACTGTGTTATCAGTCTGACGTGTCGTACCACTACTAATGAGTCTTATTTGTTTCACAGATGGCAACAACACGCAAGCAAGTTTGTGGCTTCTCGGGCACCTCAGGAAGGAGGATTTCTCTTCCATGAGACAGCTTCCCACCATGGTGAAGTTGGAAAGCGTCTGTTTTTCATCCAATGAGTCACGAAGCAAAGCCTTCCAAGCGCATGTAGTGATGTGGCCGAAGAACTCATGGAAGTGTGGACAAAAGCATCGTTGAAGACATCCCACAAGCCATACATTGTTGCCAAGCTCAAAAAGCTTCATGAGAGGTACGTGAAGTTGTCTAATCACAAGGATCGATGAATGGAAACACAGCGAGCTCATGAACAACAGTTCTTGTTGGACATGGAGACCTTGTTTGATATTGCTCACTCTGAAGCTGGATCTTCGAAGACAAATAAAGAGGACTGCGACTTCCTTAAAGACCAATGGACAATGAGAAAGATAGTCATTGGCCCAGAAGATGTTGCATTTGCCAAAGCATCCAAGGCCAAGGCAATGAAGCAGGAGAACGAGGAGCGACGACGACACAAGTCTGAGGAGGAAATGAAATGAATATGGGAGCCAGAGCATGCAGAGGCAGATGCAGAATTGACTGGCAGCTCATCCAGCTCCACCAAGTCTTCAGGAGAGGAATTCACTCAGGTCAGCCACCACCTCTGCCAATGTGGCTCTCAACCAAAAGCCATGATGATGGACCCTCGCTGGGTTATCGATGACCCCAAGTTCATCGCGGCCCTTGACCAGACAAATACAAGCGTGCAAAAAGCCATACACATCATCGCTCCTGCCCTGTCAACAGCTGGGGTGAATGTGCAAGAATTGACGCTCTCAGCAACCTCCATTCACGGTGCCAGAACCAAAACATGACACAGAATTGCCAAGGACATTAAGACCAACTTTGACCCTCAGAAGCCGTGCATTCTCCACTTCAATGGGAAGAAGGCTTGCAGCATCCACTCGTCTTCTTCGCTTGCCACCACCACACTCACGAGTTGGTGGTCACTGCAGTCTTCAACAAGTTCTTTTCTTCCTCTGGCCCGAACATTCCTTTGTTTGCTCGCTTCAGGGATTACTGGAGCTTCAGTGACCAGGGCAGCTACCATCCCTTTGAAGATGACCCACAAGACCCTGACCCCTTGCAGACTTTTGTCTCTGATAACCGGAACAGTGTTGTTGAATTCATCAGTGCCAGACTTAGTCAGAAGCAGGACTGGGATGATTACCAAGAATACATGGAGCTGGCGCTTCTCTTCTTGGGGGCAACTGTCCCTCCAAGCAAGCAGAAGTAGTCTCTCTTCCGCTATCCCGGAGCATTCCACCGAGCTAGGTGGATGGCAAAAGGAATTTATTCCCTCAAGATCTTCTTGTTTCGGAGGCAGTTTTCCCTAACACCGTCAGAAGAGAAGGCACTGCGACACATCAACGTATTCTCCACTATGATTTACCTTCAAGCATGGTTTGAGGCACCCAGTGGCGTTGATGCTCCTCGAAACGACATCGAGCTCCTCCGACAGCTTGAAGGATACACAACCAAAGATGAGGCAGTTGCAACCATTGCGATAGCCAAGGCTCAGAACCACCTCTGGTACCTCAGTGAAGACCTTGTTGGTCTTGCCTTTTTCTCGGATAAGGTAGACAATTTGGAAAAGAAGCATATGCTTAAAAATCTCCATGAGGTCCCTGTGCGCAAGAAGGGGCTAAGAAAATTTGAGTCAAAGTGCATGAAATTGCCGTATCTGTTCACTCTCCCAGACTTCGTGACTAAACGGACTGCTAACTTCTTCAAATGCATGGGACTCAAAGTTCCCCACTACCTGGAGGACCTGGTGGCGATGAAGGAGAGAGTTAGGGCCATTCGGGTCGTCAATGACTGCGCTGAGCGAGCAGTGAAGCTCGCAACTGACTTCAACAGCTCGATCACCCAGCGCAAAGACGAGAAAGAATTGGCATTCCAAGTGATCGAGCATCATCAGAAGACCATGCCCAGTGCAAAGAAGTCCCATTACATATGATCCCTATGGATATGTTGGTAAATTTTTCATTGTTTTCTTAATGTGTTGAAAAGACTAAGGTTTCTGTTAATTGTTTTGGATGTAAAGTTACGGAAGTACATTTTTTGTTCAGCTGATTCCATAATCTCCCCAATAAGACTTGAAGGAGGCTCTTGGGGGGACCAGTAAATATTACTCAAATTGAATAAAATTTTGTTTGTGTTGTTCAGTTAATAAATGGACTTGATTAAACATGTGTGTGGTATTGAATTCCAAACTTTGTACATCACCCCTATAGCCGCAGAATGCCCTAATAAATATATAAATAAATATATATATATATATAATATAGTGTATAGTGGTTAGCGTCGCTGACTACAAATCCATCAGCACCATGTTTGAGACCCAATGGCAGCTGGCACACAGCAAAACCCAGCTGTTCATCCTTCCACTCAATAAAGAAAGTGGTTGGTAGATAAATGGGTACCCTAGGTGGCCTAGTGGTTAAGACGCTGGGCTGCTGATGGGGCGTGGTTCGGATTCCATGTTAAACTGTAGGTCTGAGGTGGAGTGAAAAGCTTGACCTTCGTCAGAATGAACAGTTCAGGCAGAAGCTAACCAAAAGTCAAAAGTTATATATATACAGGGTGTACATAGTCAGGATCTATTTTTGTGAAGCACTTGGAAATTATATGGAATTCAATCATAAAATGATAAAGTGGTAACATTTATTAAATAATTAACAGTAGGATTCGACATGACGCCCATCAGTATCCCTGCACAGCTCAAATCGTTCCACAGCATTTCTAAACACATTCTGGAGCATTTGCGGGGTTATGTTATCTGCAGCAGTTCATATATGTGTACGTAAGTGTTCAAGACTCGTAATCTTCGTCTGATAGACGTGCGATTTGATAAAGCCCCATGCAAAGAAATCTAAAGGGGTTAAATCTGGTGATCTCGCTGGCCAAGGTCTGTTGCTTCCGCGTCCGATCCAGCAATTTGGAAAACGTCCATTTAGATAATCCTGAACAATTTTGGCATAGTGACAAGGAGCACCATCATGTTGATAGACGATGGGGATAGGATTGTTAGACCGTCGTCTATCAACATTGTAGTAGGGACCACTGATTATTATCAAATTATTGTCGTTTGTGTGTATTAACCTGTATTTCTTTCTCTCCCATACAGGTTTGAATGCCATAACCCCCATAAAGTCTAGCCCCATAAAATCTAGTCAGAAGTGTTTAAATGTTATAATGAAAGATGGGTTTTCGTTTAAGAAGTCCTAAAACGTTTGCTTAAAAAGATTAAAAGAGAAAAAGTACTAGGTACAGCAGAAGTGAATGATGAAATGGTAGATGCAGAGGCAACAGATAATAAAATATTAGGACAATGTCTGTTGCCGAAACTAGAAGTTAAGAAAGACAAAAAAGAAAAATGACGTGCATCTAAGGAGTTTAACGTCTTGAACTCGAACAATAGTCCCAGAACATTCTGAAAGTTTAAGTGGTGGTATCTGCACGCCAGTTAAGGCCAGGAATAAATAACACCTTGTCCTCCTTTCCATTTAGCTTAGTCAGGGTTGTTTAGGGTCTAAATATGGTATGTGAAAAAAAAGAGGACATTTAAGTCTCAAGATAAGGAATCAGGAAGCAACTTATTGTTGTTTCTTGATTCATCCCTATTGTAACCCGAAGGAGCTTGTCTTGACCATTGTAATGCAAAGATCGATTGCTTGGTTTGCCTAAGTCCAGTTGTTCGTGACCATGTGTTAACATAGATATTAATATATGTTCTTGTGATTGACACTGCGTGTACATTTGTAAATATATATCTTATTGCTTGTCTGCCCGCTTACTCTAATGTTTTTGCTTTACCCTGCCTAACCCCGTTTCTCTGACTTTTTCCTCCCTTTCATGTGTTGTATAGACTGTAACTTCCTTGTTCCCATCAATAAAAATTGTTCATGGTTGTTCCTCTAATCTGTTTGTCTTCCAACCCGTTGAGATTACAGTTTGATTGGCTACGGCATTGTCATCGTGAATGTGGTGAGTATTTTTGTTTCATTTTTCGTGGAATATTGGAAGGGCCTGAGGTTGGGTCAGTCTGGCGGGCATTGGGACACTTAACTAATTGCCTTGTTTCTCTGTTCTGAGGATAATGAGATCACGCCTGGAGGGTCGCGTCGAGATTGACAAGACTCCTGAAAATTCACCGCATCAGAGATTTTTAGGCATCCGCCCTCCCTCAGCCAACGGGTCGTCTTTGGGTGTTTGGTTTTGAAGTAAGTCTTCTCCCCGTACTGGTAGAAAATAATTGCATGATTGTAAAATGTTGTCGGGTGGTTCAAATTGATTCGGACCTTCATTGTTTTACTGGATAACCCCACCGCAACATTTTTGGTGCCCAGACCCGGGAAAAGGGAGGCACCCAACGTTGACGGCTTTGGCTTAGCACGGACGAAAAAAAAAATGTCAGATTTAGTTCAGCTGAAGACCCAGGTTGCCCAACTTGTTGACCTGGTCAAGGAGCAGAAACAACAAGCTCTAGAATCAGAGCAGAACTGGACGCAGCGGTTGGTGGACTTTGAAACGGTCTGGAAAGGAAAGTATGACCGGTTGTCCAAAGAAAATGATGATCTTGTGGCCAGAAGTGAATAGTGGCAAGAACGAGTGGACCAACTGGAGAGAAAACAAGCAGCCAGAGAAAAACAAGAACTTCAGAGTGCCCGTCAGGAATATGAAGACCTCGTACCAGATAACGACATGGAGCAGAAGGAGGAGGTCAGAAAAGAGCTGTCCAAGAATTCTCAATCACGGAAACATTCAGACATCAGCTTCAACAGGGCTTATAACCTCAGTTCCGAATCATCTCATGATGAGGAGTCAAGCTCATCAGACGAAATCAACGTCAAGAAGGAGGAAACGCGTCCTAGATACCCATCATCCAGAAAATATCATCATAGGGTCCCGCAGCTAACACCCATGAATGCTCCCGAATTGGATGACTTCAATGTCAACAGTGGACGCTCCTTTCCCGAATATCTTGAAGCGTTTGAGCGCCACTGTACCTCAAAATATAATTGCGAAAGACGAGATTGGACAGGAACATTAGGAAAGCACTTGACAGGAAAACTTCGAGACTTGTACCATGCTTATGGGGGTTGTGGTATCGAATATGACAACATGAAGGCAAAACTGTTAACATGGCATAAGAGAATCAAGAAGACCGTGACCACTGGAAAGGTTGCCGAATTCAAGAATGCCAAAATGAAGTCAGGGGAATCTCCAGATGTATATGCAGTCAGATTGGAGACATTGGCACAAAAGGCATTTCCTCAGAAAGACATCGAGACCAGCAAGGAGTTAAGGAGAAAGTATCTCGAGACTGTCCTCAGCCCTGTCACAACACCTATCGAGGATAATAACAGAAAACAAGACTCTGCACCATAAGAAGGTCTACTGGTCCAACATTCTGGATTTTGTGGCCTTACAAGAAAATGAAAGACCTGGAAATCCAACCACACCTGAACCAATAGAAGTCTTCCAAATGCAGGTCCCTGTCCAGTTTTCCGAAAATCTTGATTCTTCCAGACAGGGATTTGTTCCTCAGAGCCAGCCACGACCAGGCAGGAATAGAGGACGCGGTTGTGGACGACGCAATGGCAATGGGACAAGCGTTTTCTCACAGAGGCAAGGAGGGTCAAGAGAAAACCAGCAAGGACAGGATCGCTCACGAAATCAACGACCAAATCAGGAAAGCCGTTATGCACCAGGACCCTCGCCCAACCCTAGGGAACAACGACAACCCAGAACTCATGACTGGAGGGAATCCAGCAACGGAGCAACAGATGAAGAGGAATGTCAGTGGTGTACCAGAAAAGGACATAATGAGGCCAATTGCCGAAGGAAGAATGGTGCGTGTTTGTTGTGTGGCGCGTTGGACCATTTTGTCCGTGAGTGCTCCAGAAATTCCCAGAGAACACCAACCCCTGACCCTACTGCACAATATCATTGTTCCCGTTGTCAGGGCCCTCACCCTGGCATGTATTGTCCCTTGAGAAGTCGACATCAATCGACATCAGGGAATCAAAATATGGAAAATCATGAAGGCCAACAACCATCCCAGTCGGAAAACTAAGCATGTCCAACAAGGACAGGGACTCGTTGGACCGGATTGTCACAATCCCTGATAATGATGACCATCCCAGATCTAGATGTACTCCAGAATGTGCCCCCCTAGCAACTACTGTCCCTGAAGACCCCTGGTTGTGTGACTCACAGAGCGATTTGAAAAGTCATGCTCCAGAAAAACCAGGGGAGCTTGGCCAACCGCCAACGACCCCTATTGCAGCTTCTGGAACGATTGTCCACGAACAAGCGGCACCAGTTGTGGAACCTGATCTACCTACCCTTGATTTTCGAGGAGTTAAGTTTGCAGAACTGGAGCCAGCAAATGTACTCACCCTGGATGTTGTGATTAATAACACTATCATAAACAGTCTTATCGACACAGGGGCTCAAGTTAGTTTAATATCGGGAGGGCTGGTTGAGCAGTTGGGGTTGGTTCTGGATACACAAGACAGTATACCCATTCGTGGGATAGGTAAAGACCTTGCATGCCACACTCTGGGATCAATAAATATTGCACTTTCTCTACATAACATTGTCATGAAGCCTTGTACATTTCTGGTAATCCCGCATTTGGACACAAATTATCCACTTTTCCTCGGTCTAGATTTTTTAAGAAAGAATGGCTTGCAAGTAAATTTGTCACGTCAAAGAATATCTGGAACTTGTGAGGATGGATCTAAATGGGATGTGTATTTGGGTTCAGGTGGAACAGAGTGTAAGAAGCATAGGTACCAAGTTAAATGTTGGGCAGCTGAAAGTGTGCAAAGAAATGATTGTGGACCTGTTCGAGTGCCAGTAGAGTGGAAGGAGAGAGAAAGTGAATTGAATGGTCATTGCGCATGTTCACAAGGGGCAAGCATGTAGTTTTATGATGGTAGTGCAGGGAATGCTCATTTAGGTGGTAAGGTAATTGGAGTGCCAGGTATCATGAATGTTGAGCAACCATCAGTTTTATTGTATACAAGAGGGAAGTCATTGGGAAAGATTAAAAAGGGAGACATAATAGGATACATGTACACCATCGTTATACCTGAACATGAAAGTAATGTGCTCCAGTGTAGAACGGCGATGCAGGGAGATATAGGCCCGAGTCAAGGGTCTCCAACTCTTCAAGATTGGACTCCAGAGCGTATACAGTCAGGAATAAGTCTGGATGAGTTAACCCCAGACCAGAAGGAAAGTGTTCATCGCCTGTTGGAGTCCCGGAAGGAAGTATTGAGTCATGGAGATTCCGATGTTGGTGCAGCGAGGATGACCCCACACCGCATCGAACTCTATGATGAAACCCCAATTTTTCAACGTCCAAGGAGATTTCCAGAACCTATCACACAGGCAATTGAAGATCAGTGTCAAGAACTTCATGAACTTGGTATTAATGAACCTACCACTTCACCATGGAGTGCTCCGGTAGTCCCGATTAGAAAGCCGGATGGTTCCATCCGGCTATGCGTTGACTATCACAAATTGAATAAAATTACCAAGCCAGATAGGTTCCCGATGGCCAACCTTACAGATTCGGTATATAGTCTCCATGGAGTAAGGTACTTCACGACCCTAGACCTGGTCCGTGGCTACTATCAAATGCCTATTGAAGAGGATAGTCGTGACTATACCGCATTCTCAACACCTCACGGCCATTGGCGTTTCAGAAAACTCAGTTTCAGCTTGAGAAATGCTCCATCAGCTTTTCAACGTGAAATGCAGGAAGTCCTGAAGAGTTTTTCCAGAAAGAACGTGCTTGTTTATATTGATGACATCTTGATTATGGAAAAGACCTTTGCAGCTCACCTGAAGTTAGTAGACAGTGTTTTGAAAGTCCTGGAAGATCATGGAATTAAGATCAAGCCTCCAAAGTGCAGATGGTTCAAGTCAAAAGTACCGTTCTTAGGACACATAGTTAGCTCTAGTGGATTATCAAAGTCTCCAGAATATATGGAAAAGGTTAGTAACTTCCCAAAACCTACCACCATTCGTGAATTGAGGGAATTTCTTGGACTCATCAACTTCCAACAAAAATTCCTACTGCAATGTTCCCCTCTCGCAAAACCCTTGTCAGAACTCACTGGTGAGGGGTTCCAGCACAGGTGAATCAGTGCTTAACACCCGACCATCTCAGATCTTGCTTAGTTTTGGTGTATAAGGTAAGTTTGTGCAAGAAAGCCAGCTGTGAAAGTTTCAGCTTTCTACGACCATTACTTCACGAGTTATGAAGGTCAGAAAAATCAAGGTTAAGGTCAAAATAGCTCAAGGTTGGCATCTTTGGATGCACCTCACACATTCACTAATTATCGTAACCATATGAAACTATATGTTTTTGGACTCAGAATGAGCTGTAGAATCCAAAAATGCAACGAAAACAGCAATAGGAGAACAAATAAAAATGTTCACCCTTTTTCAAGGAACGAATTGACCCTTTGACCTTGAAGTTCACACATTTTGGGGAAACATTTCTTTACACAAAATGAAGTTCCACCATTGCACTTTTAATATAAACAATAAAAATGTATCTTATTCACCATCTATACTGTCTTAAAGAATTTTTCAAATTGGCTATTTTTCAAATTTCTGGCAAAATGCCATATGTATATGCATATATGTACTGTACTGTTAAATAATATATTTTGTGAACATAAATTAATTACTTATTTTATGCCTTTCTTACAGATAAACAAGATGGGTAGAAAAGTTTGTGCTGATCCTCTTAGAAAACATAAGAAGATCGAAAAAGCACTTGTGCCAGTCCGTAATACACTGCAAGGAATTCACGGATTAATATATGGAGATTACATTTGTAAAAATTGTGTTAATGATATCAATAAAATCAAAGCTGAAGACAAAAAAGTCTCTGATATTGTCTCAGACACTGATGCCACTGCCACAGAAAAACGTTCCTCTGCCTATGGGTGTACTACTGAAATAATGTTTGAAGATTTCCAAGGAGATTTAGACACAATTCTTCCAATGCTGAATGTGACACCAGTGAAGACAAGTAAGTTTAAGTATTTTTAAAGTGTTAATTTATGTAGATATTATAGCAACAAAACATCAATATATATAACTACATGTATGAACATTACAACCTTTATATATTTGACAAATTCAGATGTATGCATATCAATTTATATAATGAAGATCAATACAGTTATGATTATATATACGGTATTTACCAAATTCATATGTAATGTACATGTACATCTATAGGCCTACAGTTGATTAAAAAAAGTTATAACAATTTATTTTATTTGTTTTTCAGAGGGTCTGTCACGAAAAGGGAGATCTTCAAAGGCTGAAACAAAATTTGAAATGGCATCAACATCCCTGAAGAGAAAGCTAGAAACTTCATATGACAAGTTTTACACAAGAAAGTGAAGAAAAGCAATCTAAAATGGATGACAATAATTTGTGAGTACTGTATATATATCTGTAGTACCTTCATTAAAGTATACTAAGCCTATATATAGATCATATGTTTGCATATAAATTTACTCAAACATGTATATCATTTTCGCAGGCATGCAGGAGTGATGCAAGCACTCAAGAATGCCTTCAGTGAGACGACTGACTACAAGAGGAAGATTCAAATACTAACACTCTCACCATACACCATTCACAGAACAGCATCTTTCTTCAATGCATCTACAAGAATGGTTTCAACCAGCCGCAAAATAAAGAAAGAACATGGCATATTACCAGAAGTTCCACATATTAGCAAAGGTCGGGTTATAACAAAGAAAGAGAAGGAAGCAGTGTGCACTTTCTATGAATCAGATGAAATAAGCAGAATATGTCCAGGCAAGAAGGATTGTCTATCAATTAGGAATCATGAAGGAGAGAAGCAACTACAGCAGAAACGATTGGTGCTTGGTAATTTACGTGAGATTTTCGCTGTTTTCAAGGCAAATGACACTAATCCAAAAATAGGTTTCTCATCATTTGCTGCATTGAGACCCAAGTGGTGTGTCTTGGCAGGAGCTGGAGGAACACACACTGTGTGTGTCTGTACCTACCACCAAAATCCCAAACTTCAGCTATCAGCTTTGGGGGAAAAACAACTATCATATAAAGACCTCATTCTCTATGCAGTTTGTGACAGTGAAAAGGAAGAGTGTATGCTACAAAAATGTGCATTGTGTCCAGGAGAAGAAGGTGTTATTGCATTCCTTGAAGGATTGGAATCTGTTCAGGATGCAGTCGGCACCATAATTACATACAAGCAGTGGACTTCCACGGATCGGACAACCCTTATTAACATCGGTGAATCCCTTGAAAACTTCATTAAGTCTTTGGCAACTAGAATTTGTGCACTAACAAGACACACTTATGTGGCTGATGCACAAGCAAGTTTCCTAAAAAAACTGAAAGCTAATCTGATGGTCACTGAAGGTATTCTCCTAGGAGACTTCTCTGAAAACTACTCATTTATTGTACAAGATGCTGCACAAGGTTACCATTGGGAAAATAGTCAGGCAACAGTTCATCCATTTGTGTTCTACTATAAAGTAAATGATGTTGAAATTAAAGTTAAAAGTTATTGTTTCATTTCTGATGACATGAAACATAGTACAAACCTTGTCTTTGCGTTCTTAAAGCAACTGATCCCCATGATAAAAGAAGAGAGCTCAGGCCTGCGGAAGATTCATTACTTTACTGATGGTTGCGGAGGGCAGTATAAGAATAAATATAACCACCAATTTGTGTCACCACAAAGAGGACTTTGGACTGGATGCTGAATGGCACTTTTTTGCAACTTCACATGGCAAAAGTGCTTGTGATGGAGTCGGAGGCACAGCAAAAAGAATGATGGCTCGTGCCAGTCTTCAACGTACATTTAAAGACCAAATTCTGACACCACTTGACATGATGAAATTTCTGGATGAGAAAGATACCAGCACAAAATTTGTATTCTTATCGAAACAAAATGTCCAGCAGACAACTGAATTCCTGGAAAATAGATATAAAAATTCTGTAACCATCCCAGGTACTCGTAGATTTCATAGATTTGTGCCTATTAGTCATACCCAGTTGGAGGTTGGTGAGATTTCCTCAGGTCCTACAAAAATTATGACAGTTGTGCATCCATCGTTTAAAGATAATTTACATGAGCAAAAGCACATTTCAACTGAAGATATACAAGTTGGGGTATATGTAGCTTGTAACTATGATAATAAAATTTGGTTTGGATTAGTGGTTGAAGTATCAGAAGAATTTAGTGATTATAAGGTCAATTTTATGTCTCCACATGGAAGACGTTCTAAACATAGTTTCCCTTCTCGTCCTGACTCATGTTGGATGTTATCATCTGATATTATCCAGACAATGACTGCTCCATCATTGACAGCAGGTTCAAGAATAATTCAGTATGCCTTTGATGATCATGAGATGCTAACAGCTGAGGGTAATCATGCAGACCTGTTTGCCACAGTTTCCTGTTCTTGAGTCGAAAGTGTACAGAGCTCTAGTTTAATATGTATCTATAGAATACAGGTCTACATAATATGATACTCCTTTTTTACTCCTATTTTATATGATACTCCTATATATATATGTTTGTATTAATGTATTATTAATAAAAGTAATTATAAAAAAAGTAAAATATTTCTAAGGGTGGAAAGGTGTGGTTGTAGGGGTGGAGGAGACCACAATAAAATAGAGATCTATATCATAGTTATACCTATGGTACCTAGCTTATATCTAAGTGATTTTGTATCACGTTTCTAATAATATTTATTTTTGCTTAAGTAGTTTAAATAATGAATATCTCTAGATTTTAACAGTACATATATGCATATACCGTACATATGGCAATTTTGCCAGAAATTTGAACAATTCTTTAAGACAGTATAGTTGGTGAATAAGATACATTTTTATTGTTTATATTAAAAGTGCAATGATGGAACTTCATTTTGTGTAAAGAAATGTTTCCCCAAAATGTGTGAACTTCAAGGTCAAAAGGTCAATTCGTTCCTTGAAAAAGGGTGAACATTTTTATTTGTTCTCCTATTGCTGATTTTGTTGCGTTTTTGGATTCTACAGCTCATTCTGAGTCCAAAAACATATAGTTTCATATGGTTACGATAATTAGTGAATGTGTGAGGTGCATCCAAAGATGCCAACCTTGAGCTATTTTGACCTTAACCTTGATTTTTCTGACCTTCATAACTCGTGAAGTAATGGTTGTAGAAAGCTGAAACTTTCACAGCTGGCTTTCTTGCACAAACTTACCTTATACACAAAAGATAAGCAAGATCTGAGATGGTCGGGTGTCAAAATGAAAATTTTTTGCTTCACCTGTCCTGGAACCCTCCTGGTAAATCCGCTTCGACTAAACTTCAATGGACACCTGAAATGGAGTCTTCTTTTGACGCACTCAAGACTGAGATGCAGAGGGAGATAGAGCTTGCATTTACAGATTACCGTGAAACTGCTGAAAAGATAAACCTATGGGTGGATGCTTCCGCTATCGACGCCGGAGCATGCTTAACTCAAGTTCAAGATGGAAGGGTTAGGATTATCGCACATGCCTCCATGACCTCGAAACCCCAACGTAAATATTCCATGACTGAACGCGAACTAGCCGCCATGCGATGGGGTGTGAAAACCTTTCGCGCCTTCTTATATGGCATCCCTTTTGTCTTGAATACAGACCATCAGGCTCTATTTTACCTCCACAACATGAAACTGGTGAACGATAGAATTGCTCGGACGCTAGAAGACCTGGCCAAGTTTGATTTTGAACTCCATTACATACCAGGGAAAGAAAATCAAGCTGCTGACACTTTATCACGTCATTTCCAGACACCCCAGGAAGATGGAAAAGAAGTGACACCCACTGATTTTCCAAAGGGATTAATGGTGCTTTTTAAACCAGCAGGAGGTGGTGACTCATTAATCGAATGTCTCTTGCATGTCTTGACTCAAGTTTTGGAAAAGGAATGTCCTGACAGTGTCACCTCGCTCAGGAAGCAGCTCGTGAGTGAACTGATGACTAAACCCTCATGATATAAGATCCAATTGAATGCAAAGAAAAAGCAAAGTCTTCGGTTGATGACATTGTCTGGTCAGCCAATGACTCTTGAAGTTTTGCTGGTTTGCAGTCATTTATATAATCTGGATATCGTCTTGCATTTCGGTTCAACTCATCCCCTCGTGTTTCAAGTCCCCTCAGGAGCGGGTGATGATAGCAGAGAAAGGGTGCACCTTCAGTGCCTGGGTGGGATACACTTTAACTTGTTGCAGGAAACGAAAACCTTCCATGCTAATAACCTGTCTCTTATAAACACCATTAATTCTTATGACGCCACTGACTCAGATCCGGATCCAGTGAATCCAATTATGGATAGCCATGAAAACTATGATCCTCAGGAGCAGGAGGTTAACCTGCATTTTCCTGAGTATCAGGTTGATATCGTATATGCTCATTCATCTCGATCGAGAGCAATTGTTCCTCTTGAATGTAATGGCCAGACTTATTGTGCTCTCGTGGATTCCGGAGCTGAGATTAGTTTGGTGAGACTACCTGGAAAATAATATTAGGTGAGCAGGAAGATTACTCACAAGACATAATGGTAAACATACAAGGAATGGCTGAACGTCAGGTCATGGTGACCAAATTCGTAAATTTGGATGTATCATTGAGAACGCAAGTGAAAGCAAAAGACCATCCATTTGCTATCATGGATGATGATTCTCTCCCATCATGCTTTTTGCTTGGAGCAAATTTCATGACTACTTCAGGACTAGTCCTAGATCTATCCAACAATAGTGTCCTGAAGGAGGGAGAAGTGGTTGCTACCTTCTTGGCAACTGCAGTAGACCCATCAGAGGGTCCTGAAGTGATCATTATCGGAAATGTTAGGCCATATTCTCTTCTTGAACGGGTTAATGTCGAAACCTTGCAGAGAAATTACCTAGAATTGCGCAGGCTTAGGAATTATCTAGGGAGAAGGAATGCGAATGCCCATTGCCCGAGAAACTTATCTTGGTACAACTGCTATCTTAAAGACATCTGTATAGAAAATGGGATTCTAGTTAAATACAACTCATTAGATCTTGAATGGTATCCACAGAACTTGATCTCATTTAACTTCCTGATTGAAATTGCCATCAGTGTCCATCTTGAGATGGCCCATGTTGGCCGTACTAAAGTCCTGGAAGTTCTTTCTCGAGACGTATTTCATCCTCAATTGTATCAGGTTGTACAGGAAGTGGTCACGTCATGTTCGCAGTGCCAACTGAACAAAGTCTCAAGTCAAATTAAGGGTCCACCTACCTTAAAGATCATGACCAGGTCACCTTTTGAATTGCCGACTGGGTAGTGTTCCCGAAGACATCTCGAGGAAACATTGGTTGTCTGGTAGTTGTAGACCACCATTCAAAGTGGGTGGTAGCCATCCCAATCATGAATAAGACTTCCAGCACCATTGCAAGATTGTTCGAGACCCGTGTCCTGCCTAGTTTGTTGAGGAGGCCATGTCGGTTATTAACCGATAATGGGCCCGAATTCAGGGGGCAAGAATTTGAGCAAATGTTAGCTCAGTATGGCATCGTTCATGTTTTTACAACACCAAATCGTCCTGAAGGGAATGGGGCAGTCGAGAGAGTCAATCGTACCATTGGCGAGTTTCTTAGAAACCTTGTTCAAGGTCCTAGCTCGTGGGATTTACATCTTCCCAGAGCCATCATATCATATAATGGTACTGTGCACACAGAGTTAACGATGTCTCCAGCTCAATTTTTATTGGCTAACTCGCATCCAGACCCAATCCCAGCCATTATCTCGGCTCAGATTCAAGAACAATTGGCTCCTGGTCACCCTAGTTTTTGTCCCTTCTCTAGAGGACAGCTGGTGATCAGGAAGGTAGTCCAAAAGGGGAACCTTGTCATGAACAAGTTTCTCCCCAAATACTGTGGCCCATTTTGTATTGATCGGGTAGGGCCAAATGGAGTCACTTATGTGATTTCTCCAGCCTACCCAAATGACCAACCATTCTTGACAACATCACGTGTCCATCACACACAGTTACGCGCTTGGAAGGAGGCTCCTATTTTTCTCAGGAACCATCCAAGCTACTCCCGATTGGTAAAACTTCCCTGGGTTATCCCAGAAGATCAGCCTGATGTACCTGATCAGGAATATGCTTGTCCGAATGAAGTCCCAAACTATGCCTATCTGTTCGAAAGTTCATCCGAAGAAAGTTCGTGGGATTCTTCTAGTGATTCTCATGATGAGGTGGAATCGGGAAAGCAGGGGGTACCCTTGGTGCGTCCTTGGATTTCCGTAGCTCTGGACTCTTCTGGTGAGTCTTCCAGCGAATCGTCGGAGAGTTCACTTGGTTCAAATGAACCAGATTTCTCAGGTTTTCCTGGCACTTCTCCAAGTTTGTCAGAGTCTCCTGATAGTCGTCGAGATTTCTTGGGGTTTCCTGACAATTCTCCGGATTTCTCAGGATTCCCTGATGCCTCTATTGTTAAGCCCATTCTCAGACCGGAGTCGCGAGTGAACAAAGTCACATTCCGAGATTGTCCTGAACTGTCCAGTAGTGATTTGGATAACGTGATTGGTGAGATGTCACCGATTCCCCATGTGACCGGCTGGGCACGGGAATTGCCCGTGGATGATAAATTGGTTAGCTTTGATAGTCCACCTCATCATAGTTCTCCTTGCAGTGTCGCTGGGTCAAATGGTTTATCTTATCCAGACTCTTCCTCCCTAGTGAAATCATTAGAGATAACTCTAGAGCTCATTCAGGAGGATAGGGAGGAGATATACCGGTTATTGGAAGGCCAGATAAGTTTGTGTGAACAGGGTCTTGATGCTGGTCATGAAGACGGGCGCCCGACTAGATTGAGTCTGTCACCCATGAGAGAGCTGGTTTTAGAGGGACGTGCCCTGATTCAGGAAAACCGGAGGAGATCTCGAGAGCGATTGGTTGCCACACGAAGATGGCTGGGGGAGGTGCTCCCGGTATTAACTGGCAGTTCTCCTCCACAAACCCGCTCCCGCGGACCGGTCATGGATCTTTCCCACATCCCGAAGAAACCAGTTGAGTATGACCATGACTTGCATTGGTAGATTCCGGAATATTATCATGTGAATGTTTTTGGTTTATTTATGTTTAAATTTTTAGAATTGCCATTTCAATATCAATAGTTCCATGTATAATAAAGTTAGCTAGTAGAATCTATATAGAATGGAAAGGAAATTTTAAGTATTTTGTAAATTAATGTAAATAGATTATTGTAAGGTATTGCTAAATGGAAGGAGGGAGTTTGCTAGGGATGGTATTTGGATCTGTTGGGATGAGAGTGGTTCCCTGGTGGATTGGTCTTTTTGAGTGGCTCTGCCGCTCGAAGCGGGGGATGTAGTAGGGACCACTGATTATCAAATTATTGTCGTTTGTGTGTATTAACCTGTATTTCTTTCTCTCCCATACAGGTTTGAATGCCATAACCCCCATAAAGTCTAGCCCCATAAAATCTAGTCAGAAGTGTTTAAATGTTATAACGAAAGATGGGTTTTCGTTTAAGAAGTCCTAAAACGTTTGCTTAAAAAGATTAAAAGAGAAAAAGTACTAGGTACAGCTCAGAAGTGAATGATGAAATGGTAGATGCAGAGGCAACAGATAATAAAGTATTAGGACAATGTCTGTTGCCGAAACGAAGTTAAGAAAGACAAAAAAGAAAAATGACGTGCATCTAAGGAGTTTAACGTCTTGAACTCGAACAATAGTCCCAGAACATTCTGAAAGTTTAAGTGGTGGTATCTGCACGCCAGTTAAGGCCAGGAATAAATAACGCCTTGCCCTCCTTTCCATTTAGCTTAGTCAGGGTTGTTTAGGGTCTAAATATGGTATGTGAAAAAAAAGAGGACATTTAAGTCTCAAGATAAGGAATCAGGAAGCAACTTATCATTGTTTCTTGATTCATCCCTATTGTAACCCGAAGGAGCTTGTCTTGACCATTGTAATGCAAAGATCGATTGCTTGCTTTGCCTAAGTCCAGTTGTTCGTGACCATGTGTTAACATAGATATTAATATATGTTCTTGTGATTGACACTGCGTGTACATTTGTAAATATATATCTTATTGCTTGTCTGCCCGCTTACTCTAATGTTTTTGCTTTACCCTGCCTAACCCCGTTTCTCTGACTTTTTCCTCCCTTTCATGTGTTGTATAGACTGTAACTTCCTTGTTCCCATCAATAAAAATTGTTCATGGTTGTTCCTCTAATCTGTTTGTCTTCCAACCCATTGAGATTACAGTTTGATTGGCTACGGCATTGTCATCGTGAATGTGGTGAGTATTTTTGTTTCATTTTTCGTGGAATATTGGAAGGTCCTGAGGTTGGGTCAGTCCAGCAGGCATTGGGACACTTAACTAATCGCCTTGTTTCTCTGTTCTGAGGATAATGAGATCATGCCTGGAGGGTCGCGTCGAGATTGACGAGACTCCTGAAAATTCACCGCATCAGAGATTTTTAGGCGTCCGCCCTCCCTCAGCCAACGGGTCATCTTCGGGTGTTTGGTTTTGAAGTAAGTCTTCTCCCCGTACCGGTAGAAAATAATTGCATGATTGTAAAATGTTGTCGGGTGGTTCAAATTGATTCGGACCTTCATTGTTTTACTGGATAACCCCACCGCAACATGATGATGGTGCTCCTTGTCACTATGCCAAAATTGTTCAGGATTATCTTAATGGACGTTTTCCAAATGGCTGGATCGGACGCGGAAGCAACAGACCTTGGCCAGCGAGATCACCAGATTTAACCCCTTTAGATTTCTTTGCATGGGGCTTTATCAAATCGCACGTCTATCAGACGAAGATTACGAGTCTTGAAAACTTACGTATACGAACTGCTGCAGATAACATAACCCCGCAAATGCTCCAGAATGTGTTTAGAAATGCTGTGAAACGATTTGAGCTGTGCACGGATACTGATGGGCATCACGTTGAATCCTACTCTTAATTATTTAATAAATGTTACCACTTTATCATTTTATGATTGAATTCCATATAATTTCCAAGTGCTTCACAAAAATAGATCCTGACTTTATGTACACCCTGTATAGTGTGTGTGTGTGTGTGTGTGTGTGTGTGTGTGTGTGTGTGTGTGTGTGTGTGTGTATCAGCTCAAAATTGATGATGATTGATTTGGAATTAAAATGAATTGCATCTTGGAAGGCTTCAATTGTATTTTATTTCCAATTTATGGGCAAAGAATTAAATTTGCACAAATTAATTGTACATATAAAGACGTATATAAATGTTCCTAAGCCAGCCAAAATTGCTTTTGGGTTAATATGGTATTGGATTTTACTCTCAGTCACAAGCAGTTGAACAAGTACTAGAGGCGTTCCATGTCAAGTGTACACATTTTTTGATGATTTCTGCCACTCATCTCACCAATTTTAATGATTTTTGGTGTGGTAGTTGGGTATGATGAGTAATGAAGCGTGACCAAATTTTAGCCACTTGGGTCAAATAGTTTGGGAGTAATGACCCACCCCAAATTTGGAGTCAGCAGCATAACCTCGTGATTTTGAAAGGTCATACCTAACTCAGGATCTAATGGATGGATTTTAATGATTTTGGTGTCAAAATGTTCAGAAAGGACAGCAGAATAACTTTAATTTTATGCACAGAGTGCGTACATTCCATTAAAAAAAAGTTATTTATATTTCACCTTTGACCTTGACCTCAGGTCAGAGTTCAAAATTCAAGGTCATGAAAATTGGCATAAGTAAAGACCTTTAGATGAAGCACATTCAAGCAAAATACTGGGGAAGGATCTCCATAGGTTTGCTTTCCACAAGCATTTGAAATTGTGCATGTTGAAAATTTTGAGCATTTTATTTAAGATAACTTCGCAAATAGTTCATATATATACAATACATATTATAATATAGCTACATACATGATTTGATATATACCTATAGGTAAGCATCAAGATTTTTACTAGTGATGGGACGATACCAAAATTTTTAACGATTCTGATACCACTAAAAAGTCTCGATTCTGATACGATTCTCGATTCCGATTCTCAATATTTTTAAATATAATTCTATACTTGTTTTTCTGGAAATTGTCATATTTTACTCTGGTAAGATTAACTATTTACATTATGAGTATGGTAATATAAATTATAAATTATAATAGATTGGTTTAAAAATAAAAATCAACTAAGTTGTAACAATTCATTTTAATCTTCTTGATTACACATCATGGATATACGTGTTTTAATGTATAGCTACAATACAATAAAAATAAAATTTGTTATCCTCTTTCATTTAAATTTTAAAGTTTACATTGCAAAACTGGTTCAATTAAAAGTTAAAGAATCGTTTTAAGAATTGGAAATCATGGTACAATTCTCTCAATTCCGATTCCGATTCCTGAAAAATGCTCGATTCTTCCGATTCTCGATTCCGATTAATCGTCCCATCACTAATTTTTACAAACAAATTATTTGGTTCTCTAAAAGTATTAATACTAATTTTTATCACAAATCCTATATAATTTTTGCAGTTAAAAATAACTTCAAATTTAGGTGTTTGAAGTTTGAACCAGGGCTGTGGAGTTGGTACACAAAACCTCCGATTCGACTCCTTTCCATCTTTAGTGATTGTAAAGTGTTCAAACACAGCTGATTTTGTTGGAAGTTCTTTGCCATTGTGCATTGAAGTTTAGAACAAATAATTTTATTAATAATTTGAAATTAAACTTATCAAGTTATCAGTATCACAATTATAAAAATATTTCCTGAAAAAAAGTAAGGGTTAATACTGATAATTAATTAAGTATAAATAATAAATATATTTGATTTATATTTATTATTTATACTTAAAATAGTATTTTCTTAAGATTTTATATTGAGGTCGGAGTCAGAGTCGGTACATTTTTACCGACTCTGACTCCACAACCCTGGTTTGAACAATGACTAACTTGTACAAGTATTTCTGATGAATTAACACTTCATATTGCTGTGCTGAACCTGAAAAATATAAATTTTATACTTATTAAAAATTTAAGTAAAATTATCATGATAAGGAGTTGTTTAAAAAATTAATTAGCAAGGTAGGTAGTTAAACCCCTTAGTTACCTCTCAAGGCCTAGACACCTCATTCCAACTTCTGAAGGACCAAGGCCTAGATACTATGCAGGGTGCTAAAACAGGTTTTTCTTCATTCTGTATTATATATTCTACTGTATGGCAGAAACAAGTATAGGCATCAGGCACACGCTTGTGGAGAAAATAAATTTTCTAACCTCTAAGCTACTAGGATTCTAACCCAGGACCATTTATTCAGTCACAGGCTCTAACGACTAGAGGGTTAGAGGGATTTCCACTATTTAGTAATAATTTAATATTAGGAAGCTGTACAATTTAAGATAGACTAATACTTTGAACTGTATTCATAAGTGTAATTATTAAAATATATAGTTAGTTACAGTATATAGGCATACATGTCAATAAGCAATTAAATAGCAATACTCACATTTTCCATGCAGTTGTAAGTTTTTGATTATATGTTTTTGACAATAAGTTTGTATCCAGTTTCTTGATTACTTTTTAAGATGATGCTTTTTCAGGATCATATTGGCTTCATTGGTTTCCTTTTTTGTGATTGTATAGCTATGTTCTTCCAGTAGCTGTCATTGGGTTTATGATTGTATAGCTATGTTCTTCCAGTAGCTGTCATTGGGTTTATGATTGTATAGCTATGTTCTTCCAGTAGCTGTCATTGGGTTTATGATTGTGAGGATGTTGCACGAATCTACTGTAAGTATATCAGGATTTTCAGGATAAGTAAATGACTTGTTTGAGCCACAAGGATGAAGAAAGTTTACTTTCACTTCACCCTCACCAGGATATGTTTCCATCACACACCCAATCCACCAGTGGTTATCATACTCCACTGTTACATATCCTGTGACATTTTCAATTAATTGAGTGGCTTGTTGGGGGAAGCAAATTCCTTTCGACTTTCAACTGAGGCACTGTACATTTGTACTTCTAAACAATTTTTTGTCAGCGGTATGAATGAATGTAATTTTTGAGTTCCTGGTATGGTTCTCGCTTTTGATAAAATTGGATCTAAAAATTCTCTCTCATTTGAGTAGTGTTCTTGTGTTGCAAAACTAAAAGACATTTGAGTCAATTTTAAGGAACAGAAATCAAAAAGGGGGGGGGTCATTACTCCCAAACTATTTGACTCAAGTGGCTAAAATTTGGTCACACTTCATTACTCATCATACCCAACCACCACACCAAAAATCATTAAAATCAGTGAGATGACCTGACATAAGGTGTGTACACTTGACATGGAATGCCTCACTAGCTATATATTAAATTAACATTAAAAACTTACTAAAAAAATATATATCTTAT
Source organism: Bathynomus jamesi (assembly GCA_023014485.1). Taxonomy (NCBI): domain Eukaryota; kingdom Metazoa; phylum Arthropoda; class Malacostraca; order Isopoda; family Cirolanidae; genus Bathynomus; species Bathynomus jamesi. The sequence goes on from JAJOZX010001629.1 coordinate 482,599, forward strand.
CTTGTGCAAATTTTTTCAAATATACTTTTTTTAATAAAATATATTTCCTGTTTTGGCTATAATGTACTTTTTTTCATAAAATATTTTTTCTGATTGGGCTATTTTGTTGCTACTCTGGCAACTTAATTAGTTTATTGTTTTCTGTTCTGGCTATTTTTTCACAACTAAATTTTGTTAGTTTGGTGAGTTTTGTGCTAGCAGTATGACATGTCAGTCCTGTGAACTTGATCTGCCATATTCAGCTTGATGAAGACAGAAGTTTAGATGTATTTCTCAATCACAAAGTATTTCCAACATCTGCTACCTGCCCTAAATGTAAAAGTACTTGCATTTTATGAAAAGAAGACAAGCTTTTTAGGTGCTATAAAAAAAATCCCCAAAACAAACATGAGTGTAATTTTAGTGTTTCAGTTTAAAGGCACATGACTCAGACATATATCTTCCTCCGAAATAAGGTAAGAATGCTAAGGTTAGGTTAGGTTATTAGTTTTTCCTCCCAGTGTGGTTTCATAATGAGAGCAAACTTTTCTGGTTAATTTTGAGGTGTTTTGCACATTTCCTGTGGTAATGCATCATTTACGAGATCTCATAACATGAACATATCCTATATGTTTATGTTACAATCAGGGTTGTGGAGTCGGTCCAAAATTTTCCAACTCCGACTCCACACATTGTAAAAATTCGACTCCGACTCCAACTCCACATATTGTAAAAAATCTAAAAATCCGACTCCGACTCCTCACATTTTAAATATACGACTCCGACTCCTCTAGTGTTTCACTCTATAATTATCATAATAATAAGACATTTCACCACCACCACACTAAGTATGAAATTTTATATTTTATATTTAAATAAATATTAATTGTATATTCTGAAAATATAAAAAAAAAATATTAAAAAAATTTAATCTAGGGGCTATCAATGAATAAGGTTTATTGACCAAAAAAACTAAATAACCTAAATGTTAGTATTTAGGATTTAGAAATTAAGGGTGACACAGGACAGAAATTGGAGTCGGAGTTGGAAGTTTTTTACCGACTCCGACTCCGCCCTGAAACGTGCGACTCCACGACTCCGACTCCACAACCCTGGTTACAATATCTCAAAAACTACGCATTTGCACAGGAAACCAATGGCAGATTCATGCAAAGCACCTCAAAATTGACCAGAAAAGTTTGCTCTCATTATAAAACCAGACTGGGAGTAAAATCCAATATTTACTTGCTTTTGGGTTTTGAGTTAATAACATGTCCTGGTAGGTAATCATGAAATAACTGAAATTCCATATGACATCAAGATTTCTTTGTGGTGAATGTTGCAAAGTTATCAATTTTTGAAAATTTCTTTTTCAAATGGGTCATTCCATGTCAGTTCAACAGAATCTTAGGTTGAAAAAAAACGTGACTATCACTTTTCTTTTTTTTTTAAATTAGCACACTTATAGATCTTGGTGAGAAAAACAGAATGGCACTTGTTTTAACACTCTAGGTCATATGGTTCCAGAGATATGGCCCTTTGAATTTTGTAAAAAAAGGTCAATTTCCAAGGTCATACCATATTTCAACATGAAATATATCAGCTCCTATTGCACTTACAGAGACCATTTAAACACTATTTTAAAGCTTTTAAGCAGATCTACAACTTTGTTTCTATTTATATTTTACCTCAGTGGTCAAAAAAAAAGTTGATCTTATTTTTGACCTTTGACCTTGTGTGACTCTGTGACTTAATTCATTTGTTGGTTTCTGTTCTGGCTATTTTTTTTTCTAATTGGATTTAGTTTTGTGGTGTTTATGATAAAATTATGATGTGCCATTCGTGTGGTTTTGACTTTGAGAACTTGATTTGTCATGTGCCCTAGATGAAGACAAAGCATTGGATGTTTTTATCAATTTATTCAATTAATTGAATGCCCAGTTAGGTTAATTGAATGCCCAGTTAGGTCAACTGAATGCCCAGTTAGGTCAACTGAATGCCCTTGATGATTGGTTAAGTTGTGATATTTTCGTTAGTTTAAACAAAAATGATGAGAGCAAACTTTTCTGGTTAATTTTGAGGTGTTTTGCATGTTTCCTGTGGTAATGCGACATTTACGAGACCGCTTGGGGCCAGTTCCGTATTGCCCCCAATGCAAAATATGATTTTATTAAACATTAGGATTATAAATTATTTTGATAGTCTATTAAAAATTCAAAATAAAACACAAAATATGATTTTATTAAATATTAGGATTATAAATTATTTTGCCCCGCAAGGGGGTTCTAAGCTCGTGCTCTTGAGTGCTCTTTGTGCTCGTTTGTACGTGCTTGTTCCTGGAGGTTTCACGTGCGCCCTCCCGGCCCTAGCACCCAAGGATGATGGGGCTCGACCCTGCAGTCCTTATCATCCTTGGTCTTTTTCCACTTCGACTGTCCCCTCCACCCTTTCTTTTTCCTCTGTCTTTCCTCTCACTTTTTCTTTGTTTTCCCGCCGAGATATGCCCTTTTAAATAGAGGCGAATCGGTTCTTCCCGAACTTTAAAAAAAAAAAAATTAAAAAATAAATTATTTTGATAGTCTATTAAAAATTCAAAAGGGTCCAAATTGTTGATTGTAGCATGATGGCACCACAAAAATTCACAAATATGCATACTGATGTTGGTTTTTCGAATACTAGGTGATAACTTGCGCTTAACCAATCACCAAAGTGATTCTGTAGTCCATGACTCCATATTTGAAAAAATTTAGTGGAGCACAGCTCTGAATTTACTTTTTTTCCCCTTACACCACTAGATAGGTTAATGATAGTAAACTCTTGAATTGACGACATACCAATTACAAATTGTTTTAGCTAAACATAATAATACAATAATGTACAGTTTATAACTCGCCTTAAGTTTATTTATTCATTGCAGCAGCAACAGTGGACGATGTTAGACCTTGCATGTAGGCATTTGTTGTGAATTTACCGCCATTTATGCTTGGCCACTGATCAATGGCTTTCTGTGTGATCATTACAGCAGATCTAGTGCCTGGAGCTGGACCCTCCTTCACAATTCTGCACAGCTTAGTCAAATGAGATGGCTTAATGGATCCTTTGTGTTCAACAATGTAACCAAGAATGGAGAATGTCCCTTCAGCTGGTGCTTCACTCCAGGCAGTTGATCCATCTTTATCAAAATGCTTTAATCTCTGTGATTCCTTTCCACAGCTGTTCTATATATTCTGTCAGCCAATTTATCACCGAGTCTTTTGTAAAACTACTTTCAGATCTGGTTCTGGATGGTCTAGCAACTTCAGCAACCTGGTAGTAATCAGAATGTTTCTTGATGTATTTGTAAACTTCATTTAGGATGTAATCCTCAGCTGTTAGTTCCTTTTGCTGCCCTGTGGTATCGTGCTTAAATTCAGAAACTACATCATTTGCATTTCCTCCATTAGCTAATTTGGAAATTGTTTCCATCACTCTTAACATAACAGTTTTCCCTCCTTCTTTATAAAATATTTTCTACAAATTCTGCACTAACTGTGGTTTTTTGAGCTACTTGCAACATAATCTTTGTTACATAGGAAATCAATACATAGAACTTGGCACTAATTTCTTTCTCTTGTGGTGATCAAAAAACACAATTTTCCACAAATCTGTCAAATTGATCAAATTCGTAATTAACCATGCGAGTATCAGATTTGAGTTTTGGTCTCTTAAAACCAATGATATTGTCAAGAACCATATTGGTATAGTCAAGGCCTGATCTCAGATTTGAAGAGTGATTCTGAATAAAGTCTAAAAGCTCACTTAGTTTACAAATTTTCTTCAATGCATCAACGTGGGCTCTGTTCACAAGATGCATTAAGTCCCATCGAAATTTGAAATTTTCTCCAAACAACTTTTTCATTTTGTTTTTAAATGGCTCGTTGTCCTTACAAAAAGCCCCATCTCCAACCATTCCAGATACCTTGGATTTAATTGCTTCTTCAGATAGTTTCAAGTGATTAGGAGACTTCAACACATCAAAAATTTCATTGGCCAAATAAACTCCTGATTTGCTGCGTACTAAATTTATCCCAGCAAGTTTTACAGTCTTATCTTCTTCACTCATAACTAATACAACTAGCATGCTTAATCCAAAATTGTTCCAATGTCAGCTGTTATTGTTACTGAAGTTTGTTCTAAGAACCACTTTACAGTTTGTTCTTTAAGTTGATTATCTAATAGCTCACAAATTGTCTCGCACGCATGTGTGCTATGATTCAAATTTCCAACCTCACAACCTGACCTATGTAATATAGCTAGAAGTACTGGATATAGAGCCCATGCAGTGTTTGTTTTCATTATGTCGTATAAGATGTTGCCACATAAGTCTTCTATGCGTTTAGTAGTGTTCCGAGAAGATGTTTTCGTCACTTCATAAACAGCAGCTCTTTGATGATGCTGAAGTTTAATTAAATGTCTCTTCAGGTGGGTTTTCAGATTTCTAAACCATCTCTCTTGATTTTCTCCTTGTTTGCATACATAGGTTAAATCTTTAACATTGAAGTAACCTTTTATGTTAGAATGTTTGTCTGAAGCACATGCTTTGGGGTCTGTGCAAGCTATGCAATATAATGTAACATTTTATCATCAGAAGCATCATCAATATCTTCTTGATTATCATCATCTTCATCCTCAACAGCTATATCTACATCAGGCATATTAGTGTCACTATTTGCAATGTTTTCCATTATATCACTTGGTACTGAAAATGAATCATCAGCATGCCCTAGAGCCTTCTTTTCCACCAATTTGAATGTAGATTTGATCAAATCATTGTTCAGGATTTCTTGTATTGATTTACACTTGCTTAAATGGGCTATGGAAATGTCAAATTTGTTGCTTTTTGCTTTATTAGATTTGGATGCAACACTTGAACTTGAAGGCATATTTTGACTCTTCTCTTTATTAACCACAACAGCTTGGTGAGTTTCTTTTGTTAGGCGCAAAATTGCATTCAATGTCTTCTGGATTTGGAAATTTTCAAATTCCTCTAAAGCAGTTTTGTTAGTCTGATGCGCAGATTCCTCACTTACCTTTTGTTTCTTAGGTGGAGGAGAAGCACTTTCTTCAGTCTGTGAAACATCTAGTGAAAAAGTTTCATTTTCTAGATTAGCAGTTGATGAAGTTGGTTCATTTTTCTGAGGTCTAGCACTAGCACATTTTGTGAACAAACTAAATGACTGCTTTGCCGTATCTCTTTGCTGCACTTCATCCTGGTATTTCTTTACTGCAATATCTAAGCTGTGGGCCCAAACTCTGGGACCTCTTGTATTGTAACAAATATTTTTTTTGGAATTAAATGTTCCTCCCAGTTTTGCTTCTTTGAATATTTGTTCTTGCATTGACCACAAAAGTAACCCCTTTTAACACCCTCACTTTTCTCTCCAACTTCATCAATATTAGGATCCATTATTGATTATTGACTACCTGAAAAAATACAAAATAAGTAAAAGTTAGTAAATATAGTATGGTAAAAGTGAGTAAAAGTAAGTAAATATAGTACAATGAAAGTAAGTAAAAGTAAGTGCTTTAAACTTAGTAAAAGTAGGTAAGTTAAAGTAAGTAAAAGTAAGTTTAAACTTAACTAAACTTTTCAATTCTAGAGTCATGGTGGATTACTTAAAACCGCACAAGTAATTATCTGGCCAATTTATCAAACCTGGCCGAGATCAATGGAACATAGTCCAATCCTGATAATTTATATTAAAAAAATATACGTTTTAATAAAATTTTAATTATCAAAACATTGAAGCTTAACAAAAAATAAAAATAATTGTTAAATATGGAATTACCAACTAAACTTAAAATAACTAAATTTGTAATTTAAAAAAATTGGTTTGTACAAGAACGTATACGCAAAAAAATTGCATAACGTCTAGCGGATGAACAAAACCCAAACCCAAATTTACTTTTTCTCATGGTCAAATTTACTGGAGCAATGCTCCCAAGATCCCAGGAGTCTGGAGTCATGCTGTAGTCTGTGTTAGCACATTCCAAAAATCCATGTTCTATCAACATGGCACTCTTTATTATATTTTCTTTTTCCAATTTTGGCTTCGTCAATTTCGACAACTGCACAAGGTCCACCAATTTTTCGAATTGATTGATGATTAATGCACCACTCCATTGTTACTTCATGGCAATAACTCAGCCAAATACGCAACTGTTTCTCTAGATGTTGTAACATCAGCAGATGTTACACGAATAATACGATCATAATTTGTATCACCAACGGTGAACATGTACATAATTATCAGAATACAACCCATGGAGATATTACAATTATAAAACCAAGAATTCTTTGAAAAAACCTAACCTAACCCAATTAAATAAAAACCACCAATTTTTTTTAATAAAATATATACAGTGGAACCTCGGTTGTCGAGCACCTCGGAACTCGAGTTTTTCGGCATTCGAGTGTTTTCCAGAGCGAAAAATGCCATCGGAACTCGAGCATCCGCTCGGGTCACAAGCGAATGAACGAGCGAACGAACGAACCTGGACAAAGGGTTCTCGAGTCAGCTAGCGTCAGTTAGCGTGTGTATCTCGAGCTGTGAGCATCTCTGCCGAACTTTCATCATTATCATTTTAGTCATTTTTGTGCTTTTTATTAGTGTTGCCGTGAAATAAGCCATCATGGGGCCTAAGAAGGATAGCAAGAGTAAGAGTAGCCCAAAGAAAAGGGTTATCACCAGAACCACAGTGGAATTTAAGAAGGAAGTTATTGCAAAACATGAAAATGGTGTTTGTGTGGCCGATCTTGCCAGAATGTACGGGAAGTCAACATCAACAATATGTATGATATTGAGCAAAAGCAAGGAAATTAAAGCTGCTGATGTAGCTAAAGGAGTGAAAGTTTTGAGTAAATAAAGAACTCAAGCAATTGAAGAGATGGAAAAGTTATTGATAATATGGATAAACGATAAGCAGTTAAAGGGAGATAGCGTGTCTGAGGGAATTATTTCCGAAAAAGCGAGGCAGTTACATGACGATATTGTTAAAGAAATGCCTGGAACGAGTGAATCAGTTGAATTTAAGGCTAGTAGAGGCTGGTTTGAGAAATTTAGGAAGAGAAGTGGCGTTCATAGTGTGGTGAGGCATGGTGAGGGTGCGAGTTTGGACAAAAATGCGGCTGAGAAATTCGCTCAGGAATTCAGGGAATTCGTGGAGGCTGAAGGATTCGTCCCCCCAAGTGTTTAAACTGCGATGAGAACAGGCCTCTTTTGGAAGAAAATGCCAAAGAGGACCTCATCACCCAGGAGGGAAGTCTATGCCCGGACACAAGCCCATGAAGGATAGGCTAACCCTCTTGTTGTGTGGTAATGCTAGTGGGGACTTAAAAATCAAACCTTTGCTCGTATACCACTCAGAAAATCCGAGGGTTATTTAAGAAATACAATGTAATAAAGAGCAAATTGAATGTAATGTGGAGGGCTAATGCTAAAGCATGGGTAACCGACAAATATTCATTGAGTGGGTCAACGAAGTGTTTGGGCCAGCTGTGAAGAAAATATTTACTGGCAATAAGTTACCACTCAAGTGCCTCCTGGTAATGGACAATGCTCCTGCTCATCCTCCAGGCTTGGAGGACCAATTTGTTGGAGGAGTTTAGCTTCATTACCATAAAGTTCTTGCCCCTAACCGACTCCTCTCATCCCAACCCATGGACCAGCAGGTCATCTCAAACTTCAAGAAACTGTACACCAAGGCACTCTTCCAGAGGTGTTTTGAGGTAACTAATGACACAGAGTTTAACACTCAGAGAATTCTGGAGGAAATCACTTCACCATTCTCAATTGTATTAACCTAATAGACAAAGCCTGGATGGAAGTGACTTCTAGGACCATGAACTCGGCCTGGAAGAAATTGTGGCCAGAATGCTACCTAGTAAAAAGACTGAGGCTGAGCCAGTGCCTGTGGTTTGAGACCATTGTGTCTCTTGGGAAGTCCTTGGGGTTGGATGTGTCTGATGGTGATGTCGAGGAGTTGGTGAAGGACCATAGGGAAGAACTCACCACTAGGAACTCCAAGTCCTTCAAGGAGGAGCAGCAACAGGTGTAGCAGAAGAGATTGCTTCAAGGGGAGGAGGAGGAGAGAGGAGGGATGTTCCTTCTTCAACCATTAAAGAAATGTGTGCAAATGGGAAGAGGTACAGAGCTTTATAGAGGAGACATCACCCTGACAAAGCTGTAGCAGGCGAGTGATAAACATGTTCAATGACCAATGCTATCGCTCATTTTAGAAAGATCTTAAAACGCAGGGCAAAAAACAAACCTCTCTGGATAGGTTTTTGATAAGAAAAGCATCCAATGAGTCTAGTGGAACTTTAAGTGCCTCTAAAAGGAGGAGAAGGGAACAAACCCCAGAGGAAGACTTGCTTCCTGAAGTCTTCATGGAGGGGGACTCCCTTCCAAAAAGTAACACCTCTCATTCTCCCTCCCCCTCACCGTCTTTCATACGCTAACAAAAGTCCTCTTACAAAGATAAGTGAAGTTAAATGCCATTATTCTATTTATTTGTCTATATATTGAATGTTAATTTATTTTTTAGTGTAAAAAACCATTAATATGACCAGAAATATGAATTTTTAAAAAATATTTTTTGATGTCAAGAACGGATTAATTGCTTTTACATTATTTCTTATGGGAAAATTCGTCTCGGAACTCGAGCTTTTCACAACTCGAGCACTTTTCTGGAATGGATTATGCTCGTGATCTGAGGTACCACTGTATACGAAACTATTTTTTAATAAAAAAATGTGGGGCAATACGGAACTGTAGCCAATCTCTTAACATGAACATGTTAAATTATGCTTTATTGTATAAAATGTAGTAAAAAATATATTTTTCAAGTGTATTTTAGAGTGCTTTATTCGAATATGACCTTCATTTCTTGGGCAAATGAACAAAAATAGTTGTCATTGCATGGCCCAAACACATATTTCTGTTCATTTGCACAAGAAATGAAAGTTATATTTGAACAGAGCACACCAAAATACACTACAAAAATATATTTTCAATTTCAACTTCAGGCCGTATCATTTGTGACATAATTACCGTATGGATTGTGAATGATCCACAATAAAGATGTTTTGTTTTTTGTTTTGTAACAAATATTCCATTTACATCAACAAAGAGTGGGTGAACATTCAGGGGGAAAAGTAATACTGTATATTACATTTCAATTGGAAAACATGGTCACTCAGGCCTATCGAGGTGACCCTTCATGAACTATATTTTGTAATATTAAAATTGCCAGTCTTAAACAAAAACAGGACTTTCAAAAACAAACTTCTTGGAACTTTTAGGCCTATTGTATGTCCCAGGAGTGTTTTGTAGGGTGTGACCGTGACTTATTTTTGGTTGGCAAGGTACTGGTATTGATGGGTACCATAATGAAATTGATTGGATTCTTTGGATCTGATATATTTGCATGTCAGTTATAAATAGATATAGAGTGGGTTATTATGTATTTTATCACACTCAGTCATTTTACAGACCAAAATACATTTTTCTAGTAGTATTTGATGTGATTTGTTCAAATATGACCTCCATTTCCGTCGGAAATGAGATCCAACAAAGTTATAGTACTTTGAAGTTTGGCTCATTTTCAAGGGAAATGGAAGTCAAAATCTAAGCCAAACACATCAAATATTACTAGAAAAATGTATTTTGGTATTAATTAACCTAACCTAACCTAACCTAACCGTGGCTAAACGAGCCTAACTCTGGCTAAACGAGCCTAACCCTGGCTAAACGAGCCTAGAGTATTACCTTATTATGGATTAGGTGGTGGATACAGACGAGAGCTCGTTTAGCCAGGGTTAGGCTCGTTTAGCCAGGGTTAGGCTCGTTTAGCCACGGTTAGGTTAGGTTAGGTTAGGTAAGGTTAGGTTAATTAATACCAAAATACATTTTTCTAGTAATATTTGATGTGTTTTGCTTAGATTTTGACTTCCATTTCCCTTGAAAATGAGCCAAACTTCAAAGTACTATAACTTTGTTGGATCTCATTTCCGACGGAAATGGAGGTCATATTTGAACAAATCACATCAAATACTACTAGAAAAATGTATTTTGGTGTGTAAAATGACTGAGTGTGATAAAATACATAATAACCTTAAATTGATAATTAATTAGTTTTAAATTGATAATTAGTTTTGTAAAAATTGGTTGTTGCCAATGTACAGGCAGTTTTTACATAATAGAGCCACCTCGATGGGCCGAAGTGGCCCCTAGTGTGCCCACTATAAAAATTTCTTATGTTCTCAGTGATAGCATGAAGCGTTAGGCTATAATTGTTTGGTTTAGTTTAAGGTGCTTTCAAGGGCTATTCACACCAGTAGGTTATAATTAAGCCCTGTAATAGTAAATATGGCCTCATATTAGTTTGTGGAATTAATAGGTATTAATTTGGACTTCACCTAAATATAATTATTATTGGGCTTTGTGCTCCTTAAAGAGAGTGACGTCAGTTATTTTTCTTTTCTGGCAGGATTGCCAAATACAATATGTATGATGAAATGTAGCATGATTACTTGCAAAACGCAGTGCCATTTGGAAAAAGGTAGCCCAATATAACATGTAAAAGGTAATATATTCAAAAACATTAAAAATATTACAAATTCAAAAAACTTTATTCAGAAAAAAATACAGATTCTCATTTATAAGGCTTTATTCGATAAAGAACATAACTACCTGTAAAGAAAAAATAAAACAAAATAAAATAAAATGCATGAATTTCAAAATACCAAATATAGTACCAAGACAAATCATAACAATCTCCCCTTCCTATAGAATATAAATTAAATAACTTATCCACACAATACAAACATAAACAAATATAAATATTGCAGATATAAGCACTGAAAACCACTACAAATTTAGATGATCGGGAGGTTTTCAGTGACGATCAGACCTGCGTAGCAGAGGTAGACTCTCGAAAGAAGGAACGATATTTTGTGTATGCTGTAATGCCTGGTCCCCAGACACTTCCATAGATTCGTGAGGAATATTTTGAGAATCTTTAGTGTCATGACTGCAAGACGCTTCTCCCACATCATCCTGGGTACGAGGACCATGAATCTCATGCGATGGATTCTCCACATCACCTCGTGGTGCAAGATCTCGAATTGACAATGTTCACTGTTGTCTCCCTGCCATCGGAAAGCGGACATAAGCGTAGTGAGGATTCGCTTCCAAGAGCTCCACCTCCTCAACGGCAGAGTCGTATTTGGACTGTCTGACATGACGTCCCAGGAGAACAGATCCTGGTGAAGATAGCCAAGTAGGGATTGAGCAGCCGGTCGATCGGCGTTGAAAGTTGAATAAACGCTTATGCGGTGTGGCATTCGTTGCAGTTGAGAGTAGTGTACGTATAGAATGCAGCGCATCTTGCAGGACGAGCTCCCAATGAGTGATAGGAAGACGTCGTGATTTGAGAGCGAGAGTCACAGCCTTCCAAATCACTCCATTGTAACGCTCGCATTGGCAGTTTCATCATGGATTATAAGGAGTAGTACGGCTCGTTGAAATGCCTCGACTGTGTAAGAAAGTCTGCAACTCCGCTGACATACTGTAAAAGAAGTTCCTCTGCCGGAATGTATGAATGCAGGCACACCAAAGATGGCGAACAACTGACTCAAGCACATGATTACTATCTGAGCTGTCATGTCGGAACACGGGAACGCAAAGGGAAAACGAGAGAACTCATCTATCACCGTAAGCAAGTACTTGTTACGTGAGGGTGATGGTAACGGCCTCTTAAAATCGATGCTGAGCCTTTCAAATGGATATGTTGCTTTGATAAAATGGGATAGTCGTGGTTGATGAAACTTTGGCTTGCATTTTGCACAAACGGGACAGGATGCAAAGATTCTCTTGACATCCTCAACCGAGAACGGAAGGTTACGAGTTAGTTCGTACAAAATGCTCCATTCGTGTAACGCCAGGGTGACAGAGAGAGTTATGCAGTTCAATCATTGTATCAGAATTCATGTCAGAACAGAATGCTCTAGAAAATGTATCCAGTGGGAAGTTATCCTTTCCAGGTCGATACCGAATATCGAAACTGTAGCAGGCGAGCTTGATTCCCCATCTTTGGATTTTGTCATTTTTAATCTTGCCCAATTGCTTCGAGTCGAACATGAATGTCACTGATTTTTTATCCATGATCAAGGTAAAATGGTGACCAGTCAGATAATGCCGCCATTTACGCAGTGCCTCTACAATGGCATATGCCTCTTTCTCCACTGCCTAATGTTTTCGTTCGCCAGTGTTCAGCATCCTTGAGAAGAAAGTAACTGGCCTTGCACCCTGGTTGAGCGTAGCAGCAATCGTAAGATCCGAAGCGTCAGTCTCAACAACAAACGGAATTGTTTCGTCAATAGAATGTACTACGGAATTCTCGATTTGTGCTTTAAGGTTTCCCAAAAGCTCGTTGAGCTGCTTCACACAACGGAAATGAGTTGGCCTGCATAAGAGGCGAGGCCTTCTGAGAATAATTTGCAATCCACTGAGAACATGTCCACAGCACGACGCAGCGAACTCATGTCACGAGGAAGCGGAAGCTCTCGTAGTGGTCGAAGCCTCTCTAAGTCAGGCTTGATCTTGCCATCAGAGATGACGTACCAAAAAGATTCACAGAGGTTACAGAAAATGAAGATTTGTCAGTGCTGAACGTCGAGTTAAATTTCTTAATACCCTCGAGAAACTTTTGAAGATTTGCATCGTGTTCATCCTTTTTTCTTCTTGTTTCTTGTTTTTTCTATCCTTATCCAGATAGGCATAAGTGTTAGAGAGAGCGTTATCAGCGATGATATTATCTATTATCCGTTGAAAGCATGCGACCCCGTTGATGACTCCAAATGGGATTCGCCTAAACTGATAGAGCTGCTTGCAAGCCTCAAATGCTGTATAGGGTTTGTCTCCATCTTGAATGGGAACTTGATGTTAAACAGATTTCAGATCTACGGTACTAAAGAGTCGATACTGTGCTACAATGTTAAGCAGCTCATCTATCTTTGGTAGAGGATAAGCATCTAGTTGTGTAAATCTGTTAATAGTCTGCGAGTAGTCCACTACTATACGCTTCCTATGTTGTTCATTTGTTGTGACCACCACTTGCGCTCGCTATGGCAATGTACTGGATTCGAGTACATCCTGTACAACACCAATAGAACACCTATACACAGAAACAAAAATATGAAAGTTATGGAACATTTAAACATGAGGGGAACACAATTCGTGGCAGCAACAACAACTAAACTACAACACCCTTGCCACTACATGTACAAACATGCACCATTAAGGTAACACCAGAGAGACATTATAACCAAATACTCTATTCCATACCACGCCTCACAGACATCACACAGTACAGAAAACACACACACACACACTGACACACCTAACCCACAAAGCACTGACACGACTCGGTCCGAATGCGGTCCTAAGTGCGAAGCCGCCACCCATTGACAGGTCAGAGACCAGCCTGAGCAGATCGGATCGAGTTAACTTAGCACGATTCCGATGTGGACATCACCTCAACTTACAGACATATAAACACAAACTAGACAACTCCACAGACGACACCTGCTACCTCTGCCAGGACACACCACAAACAATTGAACACATTATGACAGACTGTACCACTCTAGCACAACATAGAACACAACACATCACTAGTGCGCTGAATCTCTAGTCCATTCCGGAGAGGGCGATCGGTTACCTGCGTGCCGCCAGCCAGCTTGCTCGATCAGGGTGGGCTGATCGGCTAACCACCACCACCAACAACAACAACTGAATTCGAAGATACCCTCTGCAAGCAGCTTCTTTGTTTCATACTCAGTGAATTGTCTATCCGACGCACTGTACTTTCTCGACTTAGTGGCAATTGGCTTACAATCTTTGGCAAGGTCTGCAAAGTGATGGAGGAGGAACCGAGAGAGTGGCGAGTCCACAGACATTCAGTGGAGGTTTGACCCCTCCAAATTTAACACTGACATACTTATGTTGTTTCATAAAATCCTGACCCAGAATTACATCACTACATAGATCAGGTAAGACGGACAGCCTAACATTATGATAGGTATGACCAGCGCCGGCTCTTCCATTACGCAGATCACGCAGTGTGCGTGGAGCCCCACGAGGCGGGAGAGCCCCCAGCGAGCGGTATAAAAAAAATTAATTAATGAATGATTGACAGAAATTTAAAAAATGGTCCAAATTTTGATTTTTTAAAACTCTTCCAGCGCCATTTATTTTATTTCAGTGTAAAATCTAGCAATTTTTTTCACTGTTAAAATTCTAAAAGAAATTAAAATGTAAACAAACGCCTAATGTATACCATCAGATCTGCCATCTCAGAAAATGAATGCACTAGAAATGCTAACTTACATACGAGAAGCAGCTGATAGAGTTATAGCCAAACCTATGGATTGCTCTCAGAATTGCAGTCACTCTTCCAGTGACCGTAGCCACAGCTGAAAGGAGCTTCTCCAAGTTGAAGCTAATTAAAACGTACCTTAGGTCAACAATGGCACAAGAACGTCTGAGTGGGTTTGCCATCACGAGCATCAATCGGGAGGTAGGCCGGAAGCTGTCCTATGATGATATTATTGATGAATTTGCAATAAGAAAAGCCAGGAGAGAGAGGTTTTGAAAATATGTGATATACAGTATATCTATCTAAATAAACTTATTAGATGTTTGTATATTTAATTGTATATAAACCATTTTATTGTGCAGTATGTATATATATATATATATATAATTTTTTAGGGGCCCCAAAAGGTTGGAGCCGGTACTGGGTATGATGACCTTGCAACTCCATATTTACCAGACAATAGCCAGCTATCTGAGTACTCTGAAATGTAGAAGCCATTGATACTGTGCTAGACAGTGGTGTAGTCGTAAATCGTAATTTCTTCAGTGGGGTAACGCAACAACAATTTTTCTTATATAGCGTTTCTATAAAATTCTACAGCGTTTTCACATTTTATGTACATTCCCCAAAACACGTTGAAATTGAAGGGGTTAGGAAAGAAATATAGTTAGAAAGAGTATGTATTACAAAAATGTTCAGTAGAAACAGCAAAAAATATAAAAAATATAAAGTAAAATAAAACCAGTAGGGTAACGCTAAAAGTAAAATAAAACCAGTGAGATAACGCCGTTACCTTGCGTTACCCCAGGACTACACCACTGGTGCTAGACCTGGGACACACAGACAAGTTGTATTCCTTGACAAGCGTCTGACATATGAAGCTTTCAGAACTACCTGTATTAATAAGGGCACTAGCCTTATTACCGTTTACACTGATGGTGACAGGTGTTTTAAACAAACTTCCTGCTCATGCGACATATACTGCTGCGAGCATAGGAGATTGCAGAGCCACTGATGTCCCTGATCCTGTTGACCTACACACTTTAGCAAAATGACCTTTCTTAGTGCACTTGTTACAGCAATATACTCATATACACTAGGAGCAACAAAGTTTGTGAGCCTGTTCAGCTTGTTTGGAGTGTACTGTTCGATAGCTGTTAGGAAGTTACTGAATGTTTTGTACCAGTACCTCCACTCCTTCGCTGTACTGCTCGAATTCGGATTTACATCAAAACGCTCAGGTCGTAGAAACTTATCCATAATGTTTCAGTAGTTCACTGTGATAGTTTTGTCGAATAAATTGAAGTAAACCACAGATTCTCATTTATAAGGTTTTATTCGATAATGAACCTGTAAAGAAAAATAAAACAATTACAGTAAAATAAAATGATTTCAAAATACAAAATCTAACACCAAGACAAATCATAACAACAAGTGACAGAGTTTTACAATTTTTAGATATTTGATGACATTAATATGTTCCCAGTACTCTCATCTCAATATGCCCTTGTAAGGTTATCAGTCCATTAACCATGGCTTCTATTATCTTATTGACTGACTCACCAAGCCTAGTGAAAATCGAAATACAAAATTGCGTAATTATACACTGGCACAGTTAGGCACCTTATTGACTGCAAACAGCATACTGGCACTTGGAGGAGCACCATTTATAAATCTTAGCATTCTTAATAAACTCCTAAAAATGTTATTATATGCAACATACAGTTTTCTCAAATTATACATCCTGTAGTTCCACCACAAATGAGCTGTATACAATGGAGTACAAAATTTTTTGAACAAGATCAACTTAACATCTAATGTGCACATATGAAATTTTCCAACTAAAGTATTTCCCTGATCATATAATTGTCTACACTGCCTTAGAATCTCAGTCATCTGAAAGACTATTAGTTAGTATGTGCCCAAGATACTTAGTCTGGGTCATTTCTGACAGCACTATACCATTCAGTTGAAATTCAGGAAATTTTATATAGGCCTACTTGTAGGCGTTGGTTCTCATAATCATAATGACTTTTAGCAGGACCATATTTTATGTCACTATCCTTCCCATACCTTTTACAAATTTTCGAAAGTGTGCTGAGCCCTTTTATATGTAGATGATTACTGTTTAACAATTTTGAAATTTTCTTTTTTTCTGAAATGAAATCTGGTTATTCCTATAGATTTTTGCACACTGATTACGAAAATGACCACGAAAATTTGCTGCCACTTTTTTATATTCGAATATAATAATACACAAGGACAATATTAACATGTTTTTTTCACTTACTTAAAATGTTTTTCTTGATGATTTTCGCTCGTAAGTGACTTTGATGCTTCCAAGGGCGGATCTAGGGGAAGGTCGGCGACGTTTGAATCCCCCCTCAATTTCTTGTAAGTGCCCTTTTTTCAGGTGCAAGTGCCCAATTTGAATTGAATTGAACTGAATAACCTTTATTAATAGTAAAATAAATACATTGGTTTTACAATTTACAATGACATTAATAATTGTGAAGCTGGACTATTTATTTTATTTTATTTGGCCCTTAAACTTTAGGCTTTACTGGGCTTTCATTAAAAATAAAACATAGTTATTATTAATAATAAATAATTAAATAAATAAATTTAAAGTATATATGTATTAATCTTAAATTATAATTATCGATATGACAAATGCAAAGTCATTACTGAAGGTATTATACCAATACCATACAAAGAAATCGATATTATACACGAGAGATAAGAACTGAACAATCACAAGTAATGTGTCTTTATTCCTAGATTACACACGAGAAATGACTAAATAATAGTAATGTACATTAATCTTAGTTTTTTATTAGTATGCCATTATTAATCGGGATTTCAACTTGGTTTTAAACGAATTTACATTCACAATATTTTTATATCGGCATTTAAATCATTCCATAATTTTAATCCAATGAAAATGGATAGTTTTTGAAATGAAGACAATCTAAATTGTAGTATAACATACTGTAATAGCGTGGGGTTAGTGACCCTGCTAAGTTACTAAGTTTCTAAACAACAACAAAGGCACTTACGGTGCGTTAAATTAGATATTCTTTCGGGCCTACCATAGAGTCCTGCGAACGACAAAGCAGTCTACCTAAACTCTCTAACTTTACTAATTTAGAAACGAACAGCCGCGTTTCTCTGTTTATCCCTTTGTGTTGCCATTCAGCTTTCTTTTAGTGACTTTATACTATATACATTATACATATATATACACACACACGTCACCTCACTCCTCCCCTACCAAGTTTAGTCTGTCAGGGGGGTGAGAGGGCGGGCGAATTGAACCATTTTCCAGAGGATCGGTTCTCTCTTCCGGAAGACTCTGGTCATCCTGCAATTCACGTTCCCATATCTGGTCCTGATGGTGTTTAATAGAACAACCATCTTCTAGTTGGCACTTGAAGGAAACAGGGCCCTTTCTCTCGTGCACAGTTGCAGGAACCCATTTTGGTCCAGCCCCTTAGTTGCGAATCATAACTGGATCATTAGGTTGCGCTTCTATAATTCTCCCTTTTTTAGTGTCGTGGACGGACTCGTGGTACAACTTCTGTTTTTCCTGATGGCGTAAAACTCGTTGTTGCAACGTTCGATTCGTTTGGACGTAACAGATCGAAAACTGAACGAATTCCCCGGCAAATCATAAGTTTAGAAGGAGACACCCCCGTCGTTGTGTGAGGTGTTAGTCGATATTTAAACAAAAATTTATCCAACACTACTTGCATTTCCTCCCAGGGACTTTTGTAAGGAATTTTTACTAGTGGGCCACTTTAAAAAAAAGGGCACATACATATATCTAAAAAGTGCAGACACCAAGTACCTGGCATTTATATTATAACTTTATAAGATAGTTAGATAACAGATAATTATATAAAAATTAAAGGAATTTAAGGAAACACATTAGAGTAGATGCAAAAATGGTAATTTCTATTAAATAAAAGTAGTACCAGACAATATTTATTGAAAAGACCAAAGAGACATTTCAAACATACTGCTATACTGTAGCTCAGCATTAACAAAAATTGTGAAAATATAAGGGCAAATAGGTACAAAACATTTTGTGGAATGTAGATGATAGAAGCATGTGGCAGTTATGTAATATTTCATACTAGAAAATAACTATCTTAAAATGAATCACCAGTGAAGAACTTAACAGCAAATTTTCTTGTTTGATAGGCTTCTGTTGGCTCTCTTTATCTGCGTTCTTTCTATATAAGCAGTAACAGTAAAGTGAAAACCAACACTAAACATCGAAAAAGGCGAAAACGTTACCTCCAGTTCCTCTAAACGCACATAAACAATCCCTCTAACCGCCACAGTCAGTCACTCATCTGATCGCTCCCATTTTCTTCTCAAGTGCATGGGAGACCTTGCTAGAATCAACATTTTTACTCCAAAGCTTAAAACTGACTAGTGGGCCAATATAATGTGACTAGTGGGCCAAATACAAGGGCAAGTGGGCCATATGGTCCACTAGTATATATGTTAAAAAAGTCCCTGTTTCCTCCCCACGAGAATGACGCAAGGCCGACTTGAAAATACGGACCATGTTTTCCGCGAGGCCGTTAGTAGACGGGTGAAAAACACTAGACCGGATATGTCTAATGCCATTTAGGTGGACAAAAGAACGAAATGCCTCACTGGTAAAACAGTACCATTATCGGAAACCAGAACTACGGGTAAACCCCATCGAGCGAAACACGAACGGAGTGAGCGAATAGTAACACCCGAAGTCGTGGAAGTGGTTGGAAAAATTTCGACCCACTTAGAGTAGGCGTCCACAATGACTAGGAAATTGATATTATTTATAGGACCTGCATAGTCAACATGGATCCTATGCCAAGGTATAGTAGGCCATTCCCACGAATGAAGTGGACTTTTCCTTGGGAGATTTCTGTTCTCTAGGCAGCTTTGACAGGAACGAACCAATGATTCGAGTTCTCCATCTAAACCGGGCCACCAGAAATAAGCTCTCGCCAGCTCTTTCATTTTTGTTGCACCCATGTGTTCAGCGTGAAGTTCCTTCACTAAATTCGACCTGCCTTCATTCGGAATTATCACTCTGTGGCCCCATAAGAGACAGCCATTTTGGATCAAGAGTCCAGACTGACGTTGATAAAAAGGCTGTATTTCACTCTCAACCTTAGTAGGCCAACAAACTGAGCAGTAATGGATGACCCTAGACAGAATAGGGTATGATTTTGTTCACTGCTCTATTTATACTGCAGATACTGGAGTTGATTTAAAAAACTCCAAGTGAACACATTCTGTAGATATAGGTACGCATTCATTTGGATTTTCTAAAGGCAACCTACTTAGAGCATCAGCCGTACCTAGAAGTTTGCCTGACGGATGTACTAAGTCAAATTTATAGGCTTGTAGAATCAGTGCCCATCGTTGAATCCTACCTGAGGCCAGTGATGGGCATCGATACATGAAAATCGCTAAAGCGATACCGATACATCGATACATGAAGAACGTCTTAGGCGATACCGATACGCCGATACTTTCTAGATGTCTTAAGCGATACCGATACCGATACATGCATCGCCGCTACATTTTTATAATTATTCATTTAATATGTAGGTATTAGATATTATTGTTTATACTAGTAATTTGTACGCACTGTAAGTAAAATCAACGACATTTTAATGGGTTTTATAGATGTAAAAAAAAACAATTGCTTTATTTAATGAAAGTATGTTTCAATTTTATAGGATACATGAATGACTGAAAATATTACACTAACAATTAAAAGTAATTACTATTACACTTCAAAAATACAAGCTGGCTAAACATCTAGTCAGACAGTCTATTCCTTTTTGGAGCGTGAATGTGACCAGCCAAACTAAACAACCGTTCTACAGGAGCAGAGGATGGTAGTGGTGTGTTATACCTCAGGAAGACCCGTAGAATTCCTGGGTACTGCCTCAGAGATTGGAGAGAATGACTTCCGTCACCCAGATACTGTAAAACTTCCATCTCAGTGGAATCTTGGGTTGCAGAGACATTAGTGGAAGCAGACTGATAACAGAAGAAATCATCTGCACTTCCGTCAGATGCAGCATTACTTAGTTGTTGCTGGGGGGTCTGCTCGCTGAGGCTCTTAACAGCATTAACCAACATTTCTTGAACCCTCTTTTTGACAATGTTAGTATTAAATTTGCCTTTTATTGTCATCCACTTTAACTTGAACAGAGGATTTGAAGACGATGCCAGTATTGCTGCTTTACACTCATGCGACGCATCAAGGCACAGAAACTTTTCAAACCGCTTAGTGAACACTACTGTGACTGCATTGAGAAGTGGCTGACAGTGACGCAATGCCTCCGAATTCAAACGCTCTAGCTTCTTCTCTACAGCTAACAATGTTTCTATATTATGGTTAATTAATCTCAATAACACAAGTACAAACGTGTTTAAACGTTGCGCCGTACTGTGTGACGTGACCAGTAGAGTAGTACTGTCATTAAATAAATATTTAATAATATTATTATTTATGTATATTCATAAATATAACTCAGTAGTGTCATATTATAACATCTATTTAAATATTTAAAAATTCTTATTAATGTATCGACTGTCGATGTATCGAAGTATCGATTTTTTTCGATACATTTAAGAAAATTGACCTTAGCGATACCGATAAATCGATACTTTTGTCAAGTAGCTAAAGCGATACCGATACCGATACACAGGGCCGCCGCTTCCATTAGGCGAGGTTAGTAAATGCTAAGGGCGCCAAAGATCTGGGGGGCGCCAGCGCCTCCCGCCCTGTGCACGCCTGATAGTATTATGTAAGAACAACATGAAAAAAAATAATGAAGGAATGAGAAGCATAGACAAATGATGAAAGGTTGTACGACGTATGTACACCAGTTTAGCTTGACTGATATTTACATAATTAACTTATTCATCTTATTGGGTCATTATAGAACTTTCACTATCACGACCTTTAACCCTTTAGAGACGGGAGTCGTAAATAAGCGATTTAAAAATGTTGCGTGCACAGACGGGAGTCGTCAATAAGCGACTCGGCTTATTTACGGCTTAATATGAGTTCCGGGAGTCGTCAATAAGCGAATAACTGTTTTTATGTGACATATGCCCTTCTTGCTTGGAAAAAACAGTAGATATGTCCTTTCTGCACGCATATTTTAGCACTTTTGAGCGTTCTGATTTGTTACTACATATGCCTCGCTTTACTCGCTGTTTTGATTGGTCATGACACTTTCTTGAATTGTGAAATGATTTTATAATTTTATAATAAATGTATGTATTAACAAATTAAAATAGATCAGTGTAAGGCAAATAGTTTCTTCAATATGGTACCTTGATTACTTTGTGGGCAAACCCATTCGTGAAGTGGGAGGCGGGTGGGGGCGCCAGCTGCAGTCCTGCTAAGGGCGCCAAATAGGCTGGCGCCGGACCTGCGGCGATACAAAAGTATCGATCGATACGTATCGGCGATACATGTATCTAGATACTGCCCATCACTGCCTGAGGCCATAACTGGAATATTTTTATTAGGTGAAAATAAACCTAAAAGAGGCTTATGGTCCGTAATTAGTTTGAATTCATGACCCCATAGATAGAAATGAAATTTCTTTACTACAAATACTAAGGCTAAGGCTTCACGTTCAAGTTGTGCATATCGCCTTTCAGTCTCAGTTAGTGTTCTAGAAGCAAAACAGATAGGCCTATCTACACCATCAATGAAGTGAGATAATACTACCCCAATTCCATAAGAACTGCTATCTGCTGAAACTATGACAGGAAGTTTAGGATCATAATGCACTAGGAGAGTGGACTTTAGTAATACGTCCTTGGAAGCCTCAAATGCTTCCTTTTGGGTTTTCTCCCATTTTCACTGTTCCCCAGATCGTAATAACTTATTTAGGGGTTCAAGGAAAGTCGATGCATTAGGCAAAAATTTCCTATAAAAGTTTAGAGACCTAAATAAGCTTGTAACTGTGTGATGTTTTGTGGAGGTGGTGTATTTTTTATTCTTATAGTTTATTCACCGTTGGATGAATGCCTGAGGCATCTATACGGAACCCTAAATATGAAACCTCATTAGTGACCCATGAACACTTTTCTTTCTTTACCTTAAGTCCGGCATCCCGGAGTCTTTTTAGAACTGTGGTTAATCTAGTTAGGTGTTCTTTTTTAGATGAACCTGAAATGAGGACATTATCTAGAAAACAAAGTACCCCCGGAATGTGACCTAGAACTTGGTCCATTGTCCTCTGAAAAATACCCGGGGCCGATGCTATTCCATAGCATAGCCTATTGTACTTATATGGGCCTCGGTGCATATTTATGATAGTTGGCTCTTTAGAATTTTCATCTAAACTTAGTTGAGCATAGGCTTGGGACATATCTAGTTTTGCGAAATATTTACCCCCAGCAAGAGAGCTAAATAATTCATCAGGCTTGGGTAAAGGGTAGCAATCTAGAAGGACTGCTTTATGCGGTAATCCCCACATAACCGCACTGACTTGTCAGGTTTTAGTATAGGAACTACCGGGGCAACCCACTTAGCGTATGTGACTGGTTCGATAATTTTATCTTTGAGCAGCCTGTCAATTTCTAAATCTACCTTCTCCCGCAGTGCATGTGCAATTGAACGAGCCTTACAAAATTTCGGAGTTACATTAGGGTCTACCTCTATACAGACCTGATGGCCTTTCAGGTTGCCTACTTCAGGCCCAAAAACAGAAGAAAACTCCCTTAACAATGAGTCTATGTCAGACTGATATGCGAGTGTATGCACATCTGCCTGACCCTTTGGCAAAATTTTGTCAATAGGCATTTTCAAAGCATCATTCCAATCACGGCCTAGTAGAGTAGGCCCTTGCTCATCCACCACTAAAAGAGTTAAAGAATGAGACAAAGTTTTCTTGTTGAGTGTAACTGTGATGGATGCTCCTCCACAAATAGGTATTTGTATGTCCCCATATTTTTTTAGTATTGTTTTAGATGCATGTAGTTTAGGTCATTTACACATTTTTATATATATATATATATATATATATATATATATATTATATATATATATATATACACACTGTGTATATATATGAGATAAATTTCACAATTAAACACCACGTGAAAGGAATAAATGATAAACCCACAAGGAAAACGAAAAATGATTCCAAGGCCTTTCGTGTATTCAGAAGTACATTCCCTGACGAGGTGTACTTCTGAATAGTGATGGATCGAGTGGTCGGTTTTTCACAACCGCGGTTGCGGTTGTGTTTGCGGTTGTCGAATTTTTTCCAACCGCGGTTGCGGTTGCGGTTATCATATACTAGGAAAAATGCGTAATTATTAACTGGATTTAGCCACTATAGTGCGATTTAGCCACACTTGGTACATAATATATACTAAATAGTATTTATTTAGTAAATACCTTATGTTGAACACAAGTTTTGCAATACACCGCTACCGCTATTTGTGTGTTGCAAAACTTGTGTTCAACATAAGGTATTTACTAAATAAATACTATTTAAATGAAGTATATTCTAAACTTATATAGCTATTATGAAAGAATAGGTCAAATTAATTAAAACCATATTTTGCACTAAGTGTGTTACCAGGATGAGGGACGAGGACCCATCGCACTGTTCATCCCACCTACCACTTTCCCCAGCCTCCACCCATTGGAAAGTTATGGATTATTATTCATTTGAAAAACTGATGTCAAACTTAATGACAGGCAGTGTGAATTTCAAGAATAATATTTTTGCTGCATTTTCACCTTTCAAGCGGCAACGCCTCTCATCGTACAACGTTCCCGCTCCACTGAAGAGCTGCTCGCTTGGAATGCTACTTGAAGGGCAAGCAAGATATGTTCTTGCAATACAGCCAAGTTCTTTGTATTTTAGTTCGTTATCTTTCCACCACTGAAGAGGATCATCGTCGGGAGCAATTCTTTTTTCTTTGTGATAGTTGTCTAGAAGAAATCGCATCTTCTTGTTGATCCTTGGTGAACTTTCTTCTTCTTCACTGCTTGAACTCAAAAATGCGTTCATCGAGTCCAGTAGTGACGACTTTGAAGAACTTGGCTCAGGAGAATCACAGACCACTTCTTTACCCCCTTTTGGGGGGAGTCATGTTCGAGAAACCACCCCTTTGGCCAACCAAGGCCATTGGCCAAGTTACACGAACCCGAGAGGTCCGTCGAGCAGGAATAAGCTTTATTGACTATTGTACTAAAGGCGATTTTAGTTTGAAGAAAATTAAATAAAAATAAATGTTACTTCATGGAGCTCACAGAGTAATAACTTAGAGCGCAGTTTAAACCAATTTTACTACGGCAGCCGTATGACGTCACGTTTAAGCACGCATAAGGAGACCCATCATTTTCTTTTTAAAAAAAGAAATATTTCTAATTAACCTAAAATTAAAATTAACTAAGCTTTTACAACCGCAACCGCACTTATGGAACGGCGGTTGCGGTTACGGTTGCGGTTGTGAATTTTTGTGCGGTTGTAGTGCGGTTGCGGTTGCGGTTATTCGATCCATCACTACTTCTGAATACACGAAAGGCCTTGGAATCATTTTTCTTTTTCTTTGTGGGTTTGTATTATATATATACTAGTACAGTTCCCGCCGCTTCGCTGACGGTTAGACAGGCTAAACTACAAAAAAAGAACCCAGCCGTGAAAATTTTGAGCTTCACATTGTGTCAACATTTCTGAATCTGGTATCTCCCAAAACCTCCTCACCCCCATTCATACAACTTGGGGATAACCCCCTCCCCCATTACCCCCACCCCTCCCCATTACCCCACCCATCCCCCATTACCCCCACTCCCACCCTTCCCCCATTGCTAAACTACAGAAAAGAACACAGTCATGAAAATCTTGAGCTTCACATTGCCGCCCTTAATACAATTTCTGATTTTTTTTTACAATTTCTGAATTTTTTTCTCACAATTTTTTCTCACAATTTCTGAAAGTGTGACGGACAGACAGACAGCTCTCTTGTTATATTATATAGATTAGCCCCTCCCGTAAAGAAATTCTGGCTACGCCCCTGTATATATATATATATATATATATATATATAATATTTATCAAAGCCATTGCCTTCTTAGGGAAACGGAGCTTACAGATGAAAAGAAGGACCAACACAACAGCAAACATTTTCGTTTATTTTTTATACTTCAGACGTTTCGACAAATCTTTTGTCATCATCAGTGAATTATAAGTTTTAAAACCTTAAAACAAAAATGAGAATAATGAAAATTACATCAATACAAAAGAAAATTAAAATCATTAAAATTACATCAATACAAAAGAAAATTAAAATCATTAAAATTACATCAATACAAAAGAAAATTAAAATCATTAAAATTAAATTAAATTAAAAGGATCATGATATTCAAATACTCTACGGCAGTGGTCGGGGAACAGGGGTAAATTAAAAAATTTTGGGGGTAATGCGTGCGGTATGAGAGACACTTCCCTCAGAGCCTCAGTCGTGTGTATGGTATCATGAAACGAAGAGGTGCTTTTAGTGCTTGACACTTTGTGCTGATATTTTTTTCGTATATTTTTATTTTATTTTGTTACATAAATGTGGCGTTATTCTAAATTTTAGAATATTACGAATTTACGTCCTGATTTTGATGTTGTATCAAAAATGAAACCATCATTTTTCCAAAACCTGAAGTGGAGATGTTTTGAATTAAATTCTTCAGTTCTTCAATCCTTTTTACTAATTTTGTTTGTGTGCTATTCTTATGCCAGCATGTGTGGCTTTTTTTTATTTCTCCATAATAATGGATCCAATAAACATTTTTTTTTAATTTGAATTTTTTGTATACCATATGCAACAATTTTAAGAGCAATTGGCTTGTTTTTGTTTACTTTGAAGTCTGGGGGTAATTTCATTTTACTCAAATAGATTTTTGGGTAATACCCAAAAAAGTTCCCCGCCCCATGCTCTACGGGTATTCTGGCGAGGGGGTTGTAGGATTTCGCAGTACAGACGATGTACTGAAGTATGTTATAGAACTAAGCTTTATAAAGGCACACATATACCGCGTAGTAGAAGAAGCAGCACGCTCAGAAGATAAGCAACAGTTATGGGTAGTGTGCCAAGCGGTATTATATCATGTTACACCATGCCGATTACTCGTACCCTACGGCTGAAAATGTAAATCTTGTCATCATGGACAATCTTAAGTATTTTTACCACTACATTAATATATATCATGATGAGGTTTGTAGTGAAGTTGTGGCTAATGGCCTGTGTGAGTTTTTAACTGATTTTAGAGACGAGTATCGCCTGTTAAACAAAAAGGATAAATATGAACATATGTTTCTCTCTAATAGCGCCCCGGTTTGTGAAGATGTTTAGTTTGTGGAAATGGTGAGTGCTAAAACATTTAGAAACGTTATAAAATGTGTTTGTCCAAGAGTATTCGAACAAGTCTGTACACGCTTTAGCAGTGTGACGCGTTCCCATCCACCCGTGTACCTCACGAAACATACGAGTTCGAACAAACCCATACACGCTTCATCAGCTTTGATATATATGAATATTTTTCCTGCACTAAAATATTGATCATACTATGTTTTGTATATTTCCAATATATTTAATATAACTATGTATTTTTTCCTGTACTAATATTTTGATAATACTATGTTTTGTATATTTTCAATATATTTAATACAACTATGTATTTTCCTGTACTAATATTTTGATAATGCACTGTTTTGTATATATATATTTTCCATTCTATTATTTGATAATATATATATATATTATATATATATATATATATATATATATATATGCCCCATTGTATTTCCATCAATTCATGTAAATAAACAGAATGATGTATCGGTGTTTTATTTATTCCTTTTACACAATTATATCATTTGTTTCTAAGGCGGATTTCAGAATAGTTAATTAATTGCTATTTGTCAATTAGATAAGTAACGAAGCTGACAACTCAACTTTCTCATCTAATTGACGGATGAATATAAGGAATGATTAAATAAATAACGAGTCTGGCAACTCAGACTTCTAAGCCAACTGGCTGTGGCGCATGCTGCCTCTGACTGATTAATATATGGAATAATTAAGTAAATAACGAATCTGACAACTCAGCCTTTTAAGCCAACTGGCTGATTAATATATGGAATAATTAAATACATGGCGCAATCCTCGGCCTTCTAAGCCAACCGGCTGATTAATATATGCAAATAACAGCGCAACCGGTCGGGCTGATGCCTAGGGCGCTCAGCAACCGTACGAGGTGATGCCTAGGGCGCCCAGCAACCGGACCGGACTGATGCCTAGAGCGCCCAGCAACCGGTCGGGCTGATGCCTAGGGCGCCCAGCAACCGTACGAGGTGGTGCCTAGGGCGCCCAACAACCGGACGGGCTGATGCCTAGGGCGCCCAGCAACCGTACGAGGTGATGCCTAGGGCGCCCAACAACCAGACGGGCTGATGTCTAGGGCTCCCAGCAACCGGTCGGGCTGATGCCTAAGGCGCCCAGCAACCGTACGCACTGAACTCGAGCCCGCCAACGCGTGACGTCAACTGATCCCCGGAGGTGATGATGCCCGGAGGCACTGGCTGATTAAGCTACCTGGCTGATTAGGGGACCTATAAGAGAGCTGCGGCATGGCTGAAGGACTCATATACGCTTGGCTCTCGCCAAGCGAAGAACCCTCCTCCTCTGGGTTCCCTCTACCTTAGGTTAGGTATGCCCCTTTGGGGGGGTGAGGCCGTCCCACCTTCTCCCCCAAAGAGGCCCCCTTAGGTTAGTATGCCCCTTTGGGGAGTTCAGCTTGGGGGATAACTCCGCCTCCAAGTTGCATACTCCTTGGAACCCCATTTTGGGGTTGGCAATAAAGGGGGGTGGGGTTGGCACCAAGGGGGTGGGGGTGCCTTGCAACAAAGGGGGTTGGGGTTGGCATCAAGGGGGGTGGGGGATGCCTTGCAACAAAGAGGGGTGGGGGTTGGCACTCTTGCAAAATTATGTAACATTTGCAACATTCCTGCACTCTACCTTTTTACGCCCATACTACTAGGTTAATTGAATGCCAGGTTAGATCAACTGTATGTCCTTGACGATTGGTTAGGTTAAGTCATGATATTTTCGTTATTTCTGACAGTAAACGAAAATATCATGACTTAACCTAACCAATCGTCAAGGGCGTACAGTTGACCTAACCGGGCATTCAATTAACCTATACAGAGTATTTCTTTTATTTTTATTAAAGATTGTCTAAGCCATTGTTATTACAAAATTTACCTAACCTAACCTAAACTAGGTAAAGCATGTAATACAATATTCATTTCATACTTTGCTTAAAAACCATTCGGCAATGTATAGAATATCTAGGCATTGTATAGAATACCTGAATTTCATACTTCGCCCGTAACATATATATAAGGGTGTCCCAAAAAAAACTATATACTCTTTATAGCATCATATATTTTATAATTTAAAAAAAAACCAAACAATATATTGTTATAGCAATTGCCAATGAAAGGTAAATTAGTAATCTAAGTGATCAAAATGTTATAGCGAGTTGTTTGCATATAAAATTTAATTAACTACGCCAAGTACTCAAAATGTTCTCCGGCGGCATGAATGCACTTTTGAATGCGTCGACTAAGCCTGGCCTTGTTTTATCAAAGGCCTTGTAATCGACACAACTGCAGGTACTGGTTACTTGATAATCCACACGTTTATGTGGATAAACATGTTAATTTACCAGGATTAACAGCATGGTTGGACCATTTTTCTTCAATGGGACAGTTACCGGTGCCGCATATCTCGACATGCTGCGGACAGAAATTATACCTGCAGTTCGGAAGTTGTTTGGAAACGACGACTTTTACTTTCAACAAGATGGAGCCCCCCCTCATTATCATTGTGATGTCAGAAGGTACCTCGATGAAACGTTGCCTAACCGTTGGATAGGACGAAGAGGAAGCGTTGAGTATCCTCCACGTTCACCGGACTTGACTCCACTTGATTTTTACTTGTGGGGCTACCTGAAGGATGCAGTTTATGGTACAAGACCTGCAACACTCGAACACCTTAAGGATGCAATTAGGGAAAAGTGCGGGACCATCACAGCATCCACATTAGTCCATGTCTGCGAATCAGTTAGTCGACGCATTCAAAAGTGCATTCATGCCGCCGGAGAACATTTTGAGCACTTGGCGTAGTTAATTAAATTTTATATGCAAACAACTCGCTATAACATTTTGATCACTTAGATTACTAATTTACCTTTCATTGGCAATTGCTATAACAATATATTGTTTGGTTTTTTTTTAAATTATAAAATATATGATGCTATAAAGAGTATATAGTTTTTTTGGGACACCCTATAGTGTGTTTAAATTTGATTAAATAATTGCACCTTTTCATGAATAAATTATTTACAGCAGCCATTAATATTCGCGAAAAGGAACCGCCAATGAACTTAATCTCATGTTTTATTTAAAAGAAAATGATCTTTGCGCATGCACTGTGTGCGTTGCTAGGCAACCGCTTGAAACGCTGATGCAAGAATATTTCCTACAATTTCAGTCTTTTTTTACCTGTTAATAAGGAGAGAAAACTTATTATCGTAAGTATCTTCTGAAAAGTAATTAAAAATATAGACATTGTGCGTAGATTATATGTATATTTGGCGAAAGTAATTAAAAATATAGACAGTGTGCGTAGGATATACTGTACGTATATTTGCCGAAGGTAATTAAATATACTATTGTATGCATAGAGAGACAAAGTTCATACGTGTAAATTGGGGAAGTTCTAAATCGTGAAAGCAGTTGTCTTTTGGCACATATTTTTTTTAGCTTATTGGCTACTTTTACAAATAAACAAGAACAAATCGTCATCATAACCACTTTTTAAAAGCCTGTTTTCAGCTAATTATCAAAGTATTAAATGAGAAAAACAAAAATTTGTTGAGAAGGTCGACGAAAAAGGAATAAGGAAGTCGTGAAAAACACCAAAAGTTTGGGAGGCAAATATATAATTAAAGAAAAATAAATTACAAAACGAAAAACAATAAAATGAGAAAAGAAAAAAATTCTTAATTGGTAAAGTAAAGACAGGGCTCCCATAAATTATCCTTACAAATTCAATTGAAATTGAACTGAATTTGTAAAAAATAATTTATGGACACCCTGTATTATAATAATTTCAACATGGAGCATACAGTATATTCGTATGTAGATTTAGTTTACTACTTAAACTTTTGGCTTTACTAGTCCCTAAGAATAATTAAAAAGTAACACATATTATTATGTATACAGTATATAAAGATTTCACAGACATTGCTGAGTAATACACAAAATATTCTATGTTTAAAAATATTAAGTACGTTAGAAGATTCAAAGAATTAACAGGAAAATATGGGAAATTAAACAGTTAATACAATATATATATATATATATATATATATATATATATATATATATATATGGCGCAAAAGTCGCGCATCATAGGAATTTTCACTGCTGATTATAATATGAAAATGAAAATGAAAATGAAAATGAAAAGGTTTATTGTTAGACTATAGTCCATATGACAAATATTATTAATACAATAACAGTTCATATACTTAGGACAGAAGTATATACAAATGATTAGAAATAATACTGTAATGTCGAGGTTAAGTGGAGCTACAGACAGACGTTTTCGTACCAAGAATTCCATAGCTTAGGCCTTAGAGGATAAATGGCAGGACTTATTTTTTTTTCTTGTAGGAGGGGATGGCTGCGAAATTAACAATAGACGAGAGGGTGAGCTTGGTTTTAATGCATGGAATACCAGGTACTACAAATCGATGAATCGGTTTGTTGTACCTGGTATTCCATGCATTAAAATCAAGCTCATCTTCTCGTCTATTGTTAATTTCGCAGCCATCCCCTACCTAAAAGAATAAAAATAATATACTGTATTATAGTCAACACTGAAAATTCCTATGATGCGCGACTTTTGCGCCACCCTGTATATATACAGTGGCTGTTCAAATTACTTGGACCACCTCCAGATTTTCCTATTTTTTTGATAAATCCCAGAGAAGGTAGTAATTCTTGATAACAATCATTCCTCTGAAACTACGTGTGTCTAGACATATCGCAAAAAGGCAAATACCCATAAACGGCTTATCTTATTCCTTTGAAAACCTTTTCTAAATCTCATTCCACGTGAAATATGTAGGTGATCCAAGTATCCAAGTAATTTTGGCAGCCAATATATATATATATATATATATATATACACGGTGAACCAAAAGTAGGTGGACAGTAGGTTGAATACGGTTTGTGTTATATTATATTATAACTATGGTGTTTGTGTTATATTATATTAAATATTATAACTAAATTTATTTAAATTTTATTTTGTATTATAGTATACAAAAAAATTAAATATGTATTCTCAAAATAAACGTTATCATTTACTGTCCACCTACTTTTGGTTCACCCTATATATAATGAATAAAACCACGAAGGAAAGGAAACACAAAACGGTGCTCAAACGCTTTCGTCTAATGACATCCTCAGGAACACTGAAATACATAAAAGGTTACGGCCTATATATAGGTTACAGAAAGAGAAAAAAAAAAAATATATAAATAAATAACATACATACACACAAACATATATACATATATATATATACATACATATCTATACACATACACACATATATATATATATATATGCAATAAACGGAGAAGTAAAATAAAACTTAAAAATTAAGGATTAGAGGATTAACAAAGAGGCATATCGATTTTTAGCACAAGATCAAATGAGTTATAAAAATAATACAAATTTATACTGGAGATACGCCCGGGTTTAACACTTTGCCTTTTTAGAGTCAAGTTTCGATATATATAAAAATAAATTGAAGATTAAAAGTTAATAAAGTAGCTTACAAGTTTACCAAAGATTAAGTGTCCTACCCTTTTTATCTAGGTTTGTTTTGAAGGAATTCAAAACAACAGGATCGAGTTGAAAAAGACCTTTGCTTATGTTGAAGTTATTTGAAAGTTGAATAATGGCAGACTCAAGAATATTTCTATTGACAATGTTGCTCGAATGAAATAAAACTGAAGCATTATTCCAATCAATACAGTGGGATAACTCTGACAAATGGACAAAAAGAGCACTGGACAACTGTCCTGTTCTGACGGAATATTGATGCTGTTTTATACGTGTGTGCAAATCCTTTCCCGTCTGACCTATGTAAAAGGAATCACATTGTTTACACCCAATTTTATAGATAATGCCTGAATTATTGGTAGGGCTATTTTTTACTATGATATTTTTCACAATATTGTTATATGAAAATACTACATTAATATCCAAAAGTTTAAGTACATTAGCAATGCCTAAAAAGCCCGTGAAAAATGGAAGTACTAAAATATTTTTTGACGTCATCAAATCATTTAATAGTGGCTTGAAACGCATTCTCAAAGATCATAAGGACTTAATTCCGCTTTTCATGTCCACTTCACCTTCTCTGCCCTACCTTTACGGTCTTATTAAAGCCCACAAACCTGGCAACCCTATGCGCCCTATTATTAGCTCGGTGGGCTCTATTACTTATAAACTCTCCAAATGGCTTGTCAAAGTCTTGTCCCCCATTCTCGGAACTATCTCTGATTCACATGTAAAAAATTCCATGGATCTTACTGAAAAATTGAATAATGCACGTACTGAAACAAACGATAGATTGATCAGTTTTGATGTTTGTTCATTGTTTACAAAAGTGCCGATTGATGATATGCTTGACTTTCTCTCCCAAGAATTACATAAGTATGACCTGCCACTACCTTCACACATTGTTTTGGAACTTATTAAGCTTTGCATTAAAGACTGTAAATTCACTTTCAATAACGAGTATTATCAACAAGTGTTTGGGATGGCCATGGGCAACCTCTTATCGCCCCTCCTCTCCAATATTTATATGGAGTTTTTCGAAATTACTTACATTCCGAGAATCCTGGGGGTTGGCATCCCTTGGTTGCGGTACGTCGACGATATTTTGTGTATCTGGCCCATGAATCGTGATGTGGATAACTTCCTCCTTCAGTTAAATGATCAAGTCCCCTCCATTAAGTTTACTTTAGAAGTGGAACAAGACAAGTCAATCCCATTTTTGGATGTGCGTGTACATAGGGAAAGCCCAGGTTTTAAGTTTAGTATCTATCGGAAAACAACAAACAACTTGTCCTACGTACACTTTTACTCGGGACATGACACCCCCACTAAGAAGGCCATTTTTTCATCAATGTTTCTCCGCGCCCTTAGGATCGCCAGTCCGGAATACATCGATGCCGAATTGGAAAAAATCAACGGTATTGGAAGTGATCTGTGTTACCCATCTGCGTTTATGGAATCTTGTCTCAACAAGGCAAAACGAACTTTCTATCGTGTCAATAATAACACTCGTACTTTGTCAAAAAATATTTTAGTACTTCCATTTTTCCCGGGCTTTTTAGGCATTGCTAATGTACTTAAACTTTTGGATATTAATGTAGTATTTTCATATAACAATATTGTGAAAAATATCATTGTAAAAAATAGCCCTACCAATAATTCAGGCATTATCTATAAAATTGGGTGTAAACAATGTGATTCCTTTTACATAGGTCAGACGGGAAAGGATTTGCACACACGTATAAAACAGCATCAATATTCCGTCAGAACAGAACAGTTGTCCAGTGCTCTTTTTGTCCATTTGTCAGAGTTATCCCACTGTATTGATTGGAATAATGCTTCAGTTTTATTTCATTCGAGCAACATTGTCAATAGAAATATTCTTGAGTCTGCCATTATTCAACTTTCAAATAACTTCAACATAAGCAAAGGTCTTTTTCAACTCGATCCTGTTGTTTGAATTCTTCAAAACAAATTTTGAATTCCTTCAAAACAAAGTAGGACACTTAATCTTTGGTAAACTTGTAAGTTACTTTATTAACTTTTAATCTTCAATTTATTTTTATATATATCGAAACTTGACTCTAAAAAGGCAAAGTGTTAAACCCGGGCGTATCTCCAGTATAAATTTGTATTATTTTTATAACTCATTTGATCTTGTGCTAAAAATCGATATGCCTCTTTGTTAATCCTCTAATCCTTAATTTTTAAGTTTTATTTTTACTTCTCCGTTTATTGCATATATATATATATATATACACAGGGCGTCCCCAAAAAATGTATACACAATTTAAATAATTATAAAGCCAGTGTTTATTAAAATACATTTCATTTTCAAAATGTAATAGAATCTACAGACATTATTTAATTGTTTTGTCAACGCCTGTTTTCAAACTGACGTCCGTTCTGGTCCAGGCACTGCTGATAACGCGAAGCAATGGAATCGCAAACATCACGAAACATTTCGTTTGGTATTTGTGTGCATTCTCGTTCAATGGCTGCTCTCAATTCAGCGACTGTTGCAGGTTTCATAGCGTAGACTGTCTTTTAAGTATCCCCATAAAAAAAAGTCTAGTGGTGTGAGGTCTGGTGAACGCGGAGGGTATTCTACGAAACCCCTTCGTCCACTCCACATCCACATCGTGCCAAGTACCACTCGCAATACTCCACTCTTCGGTCCGGATCATCTTCATTAATAGCATGGACTAATCTTGGAATGTAACTTTTCCATTGACAGCGCTTCAAAATGCGTTGGACAGACGATTCTGAAATTCCTACCTCACGACTCGCTTGCCGCACAGATTTTCTTGGACTTTGGTGATACGTTTCCAGTACTCTTTCTTGCTTTGTGGGGCTTGTCGATGTCCGTGGTCTTCCGGAACGCTTCTTGTGGACATTCTGAACAGTTCCATCGGCTTCAAACTTATCTCTAATTCGAGTGATGGTAAGTCGCGTTGGTGGATCTGTTTGAAACTCCCTCCTAAACTGTCTTTGCACTTCAACTGCGTTTTCACACTTCCAGTAGCATTTTAGAATGAATTTCCTTTGTTCAAAGCTTAATCTGACTGCTATTATTAATTCTAATGGGTTTAACTTGGAAAGAAAGAAACATCATTTGAGCTATCAGCTGTTAAAGTGTGTATACATTTTTTTGGGACGCCCTGTATATGTGTATGTGTGTAGATATGTATGTATATATATATATATATATATATATATATATGTATATATGTTTGTGTGTATGTATGTTATTTATTTATATATATTTTTTTTCTCTCTTTCTGTAACCTATATATAGGCCGTAACCTTTTATGTATTTCAGTGTTCCTGAGGATGTTATTAGACGAAAGCGCTTGAGCACCGTTTTGTGTTTCCTTTCCTTCGTGGTTTTATTCATCATAAATACTTTTCACGTGTTACTTTCGTGAAATAATTTTCATATATATATATATATATATATATATATTTCATATTTCATATTTCATATTTCTACAAACCATAATTCATATTTTTTCTTTCTACAGGCCATAATGTCTGTGAGCAAGGAAGAACGAATCCAGATAATTCTACTCATAGGAAATCGGAGTCAAAGAGAGGCCGCTGCTGAATTTAACAGACTGCATCCAGACCGCGAGCCAATAACACAGAGTTGTGTGTCTGGATGCAGTCTGTTAAATTCAGCAGCGGCCTGGCCTCTTTTTTATTCCGATTTCCTATGAGTAGAATTATCTGGATTCGTTCTTCCTTGCTCACAGACATTATGGCCTGTAGAAAGAGAAAAATATGAATTATGGTTTGTAGAAATAGAAAAATATGAATTTCTCCTATGATGCCGGACTTATGGGACACCTTGTATATATATAT
Source organism: Bathynomus jamesi (assembly GCA_023014485.1). NCBI lineage: Eukaryota > Metazoa > Arthropoda > Malacostraca > Isopoda > Cirolanidae > Bathynomus > Bathynomus jamesi. The sequence continues at coordinate 518,838 of JAJOZX010001629.1, forward strand.
ATATATATGGTGCTTTCCTGTTAACGGGAATACCCAACCGCCCGCCATCATCTGGACTCGTATCTTGCAAAATTCATGTGGTGACAACGTACCGAAAGCAGCGACGTTTTTTCTGCGATTTTAGATGACATAAAGACATTTTGGCCCCTTACTAACTGATTATCGCTTACATATTAACTAATTTCATTTAAATGATTAATAAATTCGGTACTTAGGTATTATCGGGACTACCAAACTGTTTATGATGTATTTTTGCTCTCGTCATTTTCGTTTAAACCAGCGGTCTTCAACCTGGGCGTTATCGCCCACTAGTGGGCGATTTGAGCTTTTAGGTGGGCGGCAAGAAAATTTATAAAATTCTTGTAAAATTCAACAAAATTTACAATATTGTATGCAAAAAATGATCGAATGTTTCGTCAGTTGTGTCATGACAATGATGAACAATTTGTTAGGTTATTATTACACACAGAGGTCCGATGGCTCTCGAAGGGTGCATGTTTAACTCGTTTTGTTGAACTATATGAGAGCGTAGTGCAGTTTCTAGAAGACAAAATGAAGTTGATCTTAGCCAAAAGTTAAAAATGATAAAAAATGATGCTTGTTATTTGGCAGGAATATTTAAGAAATGCAATGATTGTAATTTGCAGCTTCAAGGAGCCAATATGACACTCATGAACTGCCAAAAAGTTATCTCATTATTCATTGAAAAGCTGGATTTATTCAGTCACAATCTTTCAAAAAGGGAATTTCACCAGTTTCCAGAATTGTTATCTATTAAGGATGACATAACAACAATTGATACACAAAGGTTTATTGATCATCTCAATAAACTTGAAACGGATTTTGAAACTCGATTCAGTGATGTTTTAACCATGGAAGTATATGATTGGATGGTAAACCCGTTTACTGCAAATGTTACTGAAGCTGATGTAACATGTCAAGAGGAGCTATTAGAACTCAGACATGATGAGGAAAGCAAGGGAAATTTCAATAACGGTGGTTATATGCAGCTTTGGCAAAATAAAAAGATGTCAAATGTATATCCCAATATGTGGAAAAAGATTTTTAAATTACTGATCGCTTTTCCTACTTCGTACCTAGTTGAATCAGGTTTTAGTGCTGTGAATCACATTCTTACCAAAAACAGGAATGCTTTAAAATCCCTGAAAGAGGGGACATTCGTTTGTTCCTCACTAAATTCGAGCCAAACATTCGGAATTTAGTTTCAAGCATCAAGCACAAGGATCTCACTAAATTAAAGGTAAATGCATAATGTTTTATTATATAATATATATAATGTACCATACATAATTTTTAATATATGTTTGTTGGCTTTTTAATTTTGGTGGGCGGTTGGCTAATTTATCTCACATAAAAATAGTAAAAGTGGGCGGTAGGCATAAAAAGGTTGAAGGGCACTGGTTTAAACAACGAAAGTATCACAACTTAACCTAACCAATTATCAAAGGCGTATAGTTGACCTAACCGGGCATTCTATTAACCTAACTGGGCATTCAGTTGACCTAACCGGGCATTTTCCGTTATATTAACCTGTTAGGTTAATTCAATGCCCGGTTAGGTCAACTGTACGCCCTTGATGATTGGTTAGGTTAAGTTGTGATATTTTCGCTAGTTTAAACCAGGGGTCACCAACCTTTTTTTTGTTCACCGGCCACTTTTACGATTTTTTGAAAATTAAAAAAGCTTATCGCCCACCTTAGATAAAAAAGAATAAATCAACATAATCGATAAAATAAATAATGAAATAAATGTTTAATTACCTTTAATGTGAGCCCACTAGTGGGCGCTACCGCCCAGGTTGGTAACCCCTGGTTTAAACGAAAATGACGAGAGCAAAAATGCATAAAAAACAGTTTGGTGGAGGCGGTTGGGTATTCCCGTTAACAGGAGAGCACCAAATATATATATATATATATATATATATATATACAGGGCGTCCCAAAAAAATGTATACACACTTTAACAGCTGATAGCTCAATTGATGTTTCTTTCTTTCCAAGTTAAACCCATTAGAATTAATAATGGCAGTCAGACTAAGCTTTGAACAAAGGAAATTCATTCTAAAATGCTACTGGAAGTGTGAAAACGCAGTTGAAGTGCAAAGACAGTTTAGGAGGGAGTTTCAAACAGATCCACCAACGCGACTTACCATCACTCGAATTAGAGATAAGTTTGAAGCCGATGGAACTGTTCAGAATGTCCACAAGAAGCGTTCCGGAAGACCACGGACATCGACAAGCCCCACAAAGCAAGAAAGAGTACTGGAAACGTATCACCAAAGTCCAAGAAAATCTGTGCGGCAAGCGAGTCGTGAGGTAGGAATTTCAGAATCGTCTGTCCAAGGCATTTTGAAGCGCTGTCAATGGAAAAGTTACATTCCAAGATTAGTCCATGCTATTAATGAAGATGATGATCCGGACCGAAGAGTGGAGTATTGCGAGTGGTACTTGGCACGATGTGGATGTGGAGTGGACGAAGGGGTTTCGTAGAATACCCTCCGCGTTCACCAGACCTCACACCACTAGACTTTTTTTTATGGGGATACTTAAAAGACAAAGTCTACGCTATAAAACCTGCAACAGTCGCTGAATTGAGAGCAGCCATTGAACGAGAATGCACACAAATACCAAACGAAATGTTTCGTGATGTTTGCGATTCCATTGCTTCGTGTTATCAGCAGTGCCTGGACCAGAACGGACGTCAGTTTGAAAACAGGCGTTGACAAAACAATTAAATAATGTCTGTAGATTCTATTACATTTTGAAAATGAAATGTATTTTAATAAACACTGCCTTTATAAGTATTTAAAGTGTGTATACATTTTTTTGGGACGCCCTGTATGTATATATATATATATATATAATTATATATATATATATATATATATATAATATATATATATATATATATATATATATATATATATTCACTAAATACTCGAAAAGGTTAGTGGAGGAAAACTATTCCTGATTAAGTGTACTTTATTTCAAACTCGGCAGAAAAGTGCCCCATGTTCCAGCCCTGATGGGGAACTGCTTCACAAAGAGGAAAACAATCAACCCAGGATCGGTTCTCGACAGGGTCATCTCCCAAGCCACGAGCGACGATTGCGTTCTATACAGGCTAGCAGATTATAAGAAAGGTAGGAGAAGAACGGACATTTAAACCGTTTCTTAAATGTCGTTAGCCTTCTCGATACCCAAATTAAAAAGGTAAAATCCTACTTTATGCTTTAAAGTAGGAATAAAAGTGAGGTTTTGTGGGTGCAACTTTTGGGTCATTTTTTGTCAGGGAATTTTTTAATTCAAATATTTATTTTATGTTTTTGTTGATAATTATTTCTGTTTTAATGTCGATTTTACAAACATTTATAGGCATTTTAAATAGGTCGGATTAAATCGGGGTCTAATTGTCCAGACCTTGTACCCTCGGATTTTTATTTGTTTGGATCGGTGAAGGCACATCTTCGAGGACCGATTGAGCTGCTCGTTATTAATTCGGCATTACTACTGAATTCAGAATACTCATTACGTAAAATAAATTAGTCCTCGGCACGGTTATCATCCCACCAAAATTTTATACCTTAACGAATTAAGTAATAGTTTTTATTAAAACTTTATAGTTGTTTTGTTAAACTGTAAAAATTTTCATATGAAACCTGAAAATTAGTTATCATATATGAATAATAGATTTATAGAGGAACGTTTCGGGAGCGAATTTAAAGGAAAAAATATTTTAAAAGTAATTCAGTGAAATTTGTAACGATACTTTTCTTTATTTTAACCCGTTTGCATTCGTTAATTTTAAAGACAGGTATGAGAAGAGAGTAATTCTGTCACAAATACTCGTGCAAAGGTCGCTCATATTAAGATGGTAAACTATGAGTCTAATAATGCATGTTAATGTTTGCGTATAGATACAATCTGAAGACATTTTTATATTTTAAATAGGAGGCCGATTACTCGAAGAATACTTCAGAGGAGGAGGGAGAGAAGTTGAAAGATTGATCCTTGAAGAGTTTGCAGTGTTTACTTATAACAACGGAAAAGGAATGCAAATTACTCGCACTGAATACCTCAAATGGAAATATCGCAATGTTAACAAAGATCAGGTATCGACTGAAGCAAGTGGTGTTTTGTTGTAATTTATTCTTAAAACAAAGAAAAAGGCAAATGTACTGGAAGGAAACTTTAATTGAATTCAGTAAATAAATTGTAATTTAATATAATGAAAACTACTCCAGTCTTAAAAGGGATTGTCTTCCCTGGTAGATGGTGATTCAGATGGATGCCAAGAGCCCCTTTGATCCTTTGAAGAAGTGGCAGGACCACGAGGCGTGTTGGCAGATGGCGTTTCGTGGGTCCCTCGGAGAAAGTCTTCTTCACGTCTTGATCATGTGCGACACAAAGTCGCACACAAGAATAGCCAAAATCCTCTTAAAATGTTTTCCGAAACTTGCCTTAGATGTTGTAGAAGGGGAGGAATATCTTGGTAAATCATGTGTTAGCAGTATTAATTACCGTAATTGAGATATATTTTATCCTTTACTTTTATAATTTACAATTTTATAATCAGGAATTACCTGAGGATGTGAAAAGAAGCTTTTAAAAGGTAACGTGACTAATATTAAGTTTCGCGAAAACCAGATTACACGAGGTTAGGTGGTCATTTCAGATTGTTTAGTTATTTCCCACGTGACCAATTTCGACCAGTCAGGATCCTTGTAACAAATTTCGACTTGGTAAAAAAACTGGTTTCCGGAAACTTAATATTTACCAGTAACATATTCAAATGATATCTTTTAAATGATACTGCCATTCACTATTATTTTGTATATAATGCATTACAGTACGTGCTTACGTCATACACACATACAAACTCGCAGAAGCGTGTGTTAAAATAAAAATATTCTTTCCTAAGATTAAAGCAACCTATAGACATGTAGTATTTATATAATATTTTTCACTTAATATTAGTTATTTATACGTTAGAAGTTTGGAGGATGCATGTTCTGTTATTACTCCTTATTTTTCAATAAGAGTAATGAGTTCTTTATATCTGACATAGTAGATATTAGTGTATGTATATTATATTAAGTTGTGTATCAACAGGTGCCAGCGCGCTTCATTTGGCAATTGCGTACTCAAACAATGAACTTGTAAACATTTTAGTTGGTTGTGGAGCAAATATAAATCAGCGAGCCATTGGTACGTTCATTACTGTACTTATTCATTATGTAAACCCCCTTTTGTTACACATTTATTACAGAACGTTTATGTTACAATCTCACAACTATGTAAAAAAGTGAAAACAGTAGCCAGAATTTTCATAAAAAACTTGTATACCAAGCAACATTTAAGCCTAAATGAATACAAGGGCTTAGGCGAGTAATACTAAATAAAAAGACTATATCATGCTGTATACGCTTTGCCTCCAACTGAACCCTATTGTCAGCAATGCAAACTAGTGTATTTATCCTACCGTGGGAACCTAAAATTTCTATACACACAAACATGAACCACTGTTAAAAAAGCCACAACCTGACTCGAATGAGCACAAAGGTTTATGAGTGGGTGAATCGTGAATCTAAGTTATCTATAATAATAATAAAAGGACGTGTGTGTGTGTGTGTGTGTGTGTGTGTGTGTGTGTGTGTGTTCCAGCCATAACTCCAAAATGGAAGCAGTTACAAACATGAAACTTCACACACATATTGATTAGGTCTCCAGGTTGTACATCTGGGTGTTAATAAATTAAATAATTAAAATTAGTGGGCCCGAAGGCCCCAGCACCGCGATTAAACTACAGAAAAGAACGCAGCCGTGAAAATTTTGAGCTTCACATTGTGTCAAGATTTCTGAATCTTAAGATTTTCATGACTAATTATCTGGTTAATAAAACTATAGAAAAGAACACAGTCATCAAAATCTTGAGCTTCATATATAATTAAAATTACTGGGTGTGTATATATATATATATATATATATATATTAGGTCCCGAGGTTGTGCACCTGGGTGTTAATAAATTAAATAATTAATTTTAAAAAATTAAATGACGCCATCAAGATCATTACGTATATATATATATATATATATATATATATATATATATATCGAAATCTAGCGGAGCGACTCGGCGTTGCCGGGGTGGATGTTGAACGCTATGTTAATAAAGTAAATAAGGTTTAACGAAAATATCACGACTTAACCTAACCAATCATCAAGGGCGTACAATTAACCTAACCCGGCTTTCAATTAACCTACCCGGGCATTCAATTAATCTAATCGGGCATTCAGTTGACCCAACCGGGCATTTAATTAACCTAATCGGATATTCAGTTGACCTAACCGGGCATATATATATATATATCGTTCAACACCCACCCCGGCAACGCCGGGTCGCTCCGCTAGTATTTAATAAAATGAAAGATATTGAACATTACACATACTAAATAAACACTTCTCATCCTCTTTGTTCAGGTAGCTTTTTTCTACCAAGAGATCAGCAAGTAATTAACCCACCAGGTCCAGGAAACACAGACTACGAAGGTTTGGCATATCTTGGAGAATACCCATTAGCATGGTCAGCTTGTTTAGGAAACGAGACCGTTTACAACCGTCTTTTGGACCATGGAGCGTCACCCAATTTACAAGATAATTTCGGCAACATGATTCTACATATGGTCGTGGTTTGCAATCAACTGGTAAGTAACAGTCTACACATTTATAAAATCGATAATTTAATTGCTTGATATGAAATATTGGTTAATTTGATTTAACTGGGGTCTGAGGAGTAAACAACGACTGAATTCAAATAGCATGTACATAGCACAACTATTCTTTGATATAAAAAAGTACAATAACTTATAGTTTCTTTAATAAAATTTGAGCAAACATTTTGCTCCCAATTCGTTTGATAATATTTTGGTCAGGATCGTCGCATCGACCGCGACGCGATTCCTCAGAATCGCGTCGCGGTCGATGCAGTGTGCGGGGCTCCCATTCTGTTAATGTAAAATCACACGCCACTCGATCATCACGACCCAAGTCGTCAGTCGTGAGTCGCAAGACGATCCTATGTGCGGCCGGTCTTAGAGTTCATTCTTCTACTTGCATAGAATCATAAAAATTTCAAAGCCTCTTTGCGAGGAGAAAAACTCCTTTTTGCATTGTGTCAAGTAGGAAAACCTAATTCTTCTTCCGCTTAAACTTGTTTTTGTTTTGTAATTTCGACTACTTCATACTTAGTTGCTGTGGCATTTATTAGTCTTACTAATCAGGGTGAATTTTAATCGTAAATTACAGTTTGTTATCTAATCCTTAGTTTACTGCAATATACTTATTATACTCGTATGTACAAAAACAAATTTGAAAACTCTTATTCTCTTACCAGATCAAACCGTTTCCTTGCATTCCACTTCAGTCAGTGTACATGTGTATATATTCTCATTTAGAATTGTGACTGCATTTGATATCTTTAAGGTTTATCGTTTATAACGATATAACTTTATTTTTTAAATACGTGTAACATGGGTCTTAAATAGATAAATACGAATATTTGTTGATTATGGAATAAAATTAAGCCAAGTACTGACTGAATGGTCTGATAGTGATAAAATTTGAAAATTTGAGTAAAACCCTTGGTTATCATTATAAATAAAAATAGAATAACAGTTAGCACTGAAACCATGTATACAATTTTTTAAGCTATGGACATTACAGCAGTGGCGGCTTTTCAGAGGAGGCATCGGAGGCCGGGCCTCCTCTGTTTTTATTACTATAAACTATGAAAGAAGATTTTATTGATAGTATTAATTCTATACAATCGTGACATTATCTCTTCTATTTATATAGCATATATTATAGGCAATTTTGGGACTCCGTACTCTCCCTGACCACCAGCCGCCACTGCATTACAGAAATGGAAATAGTTTTCTTCTTCTGAAGAAAATATGTTGCTATGAATTTTTCCATATTAAAATCACTTGTGAAGAATTTAAAATTTCTTTCGTAAAGTTTGTTAGTTACCGCCTGAAACTTCTTATTAGCATTGTAAGATGACAGTCAGAATAAGCTTCTACAGTTTTTGAGACCTTCTTTCTTACTTGTCTAGATTTCTTTTATAGTTTCGCGCTCATTTACTCGTGCATATATATATATATATATATATATATATATATATATAGAGAGAGAGAGAGAGAGAGAGAGAGAGAGTAATAATTTACAGTTAATTTCTTAATTCAACCAGGGAATGTTCGGATACGCCCTCCGCCATCCCCGGCTGCCAGCGCAAGATGGGATTGTGAACGCCGCCAATCTCACCCCACTGACCTTGGCGTGCAAATTGGCTCGCTCGACTATCTTCCGTGAGATGCTGGAACTGACTTGCATCGAGTTTTGGAGGTACTCAAATATCACGTGCAGCGCTTATCCTTTGAACGCCCTCGATACGATAAAACCAAGCGGTGAAACAAGTGAGATGACAATCGAGATGGTTTTAGCTTAAGGAATGTTTTTAAAACTATATAAGCGTGAATATTGTCCATAATACATTTTTAACTTAGACCTTAACTAAGCCAATTTATTTTATTTGCTAAGATTAATTTATTTTCCTCACATAAGTTGAAGAGTTATTTTCTAGATTGGAATTCGGCCTTGATGATTATCCTGAATGGGACAAAGAGCGAGCATCTTGACATGCTTGAAGGAGGGATCATCCAACGTCTTTTGGAAGAAAAATGGAAGACGTTTGCACGGGTAACGTATCAGTCATTAATAGTGAACTTTTCGAGGGAATCGAAACAAAGGAAACGAGTATTTTATTTAATTTATTTGATATTCATTTTCGTGAAATATCGTGAATTTATTATATATAAATTAAAGTCTTCAACTTGAAGTTATTATTAATATTGTAACACACTAATAATACACGTGCTGTTAAAAGATAAGACCATAATATGATAATATGATACACATAATATAACAGAATAAGGCGCTAATACAGTGCAGGGATGGGGCCAAATACAATTGCCCAAATACAAATATAGATACAAATACACTATTTTTTTTACGGCCAAATTCAAATACAGATACAAATATTCAAATTTATAAATCCCCAAATACAAATATAAATACAAATATGAAGCTTCAAATACAAATAAAATGCAAATACAATTTTTACTGTATTTGCAAATTTCGTACCAATTTCATCCTAAATATAAACGGATAATATTTACTTGACTTCGGCTACCCCTCAAGTAAGACAATACTGGTATAGTACTTATTGTATAAAACTTAACATTGCAATACTTTGGCTCTTATCAAAGTAGACTTCATTTTCACACCAAGGCAAGAAAAGTAACAAATTCCTCTTGTTTATTATTTTTATTAGAGAAAATTATTTCACACTTCTTGATATTTCTGCACTTTTGCATAATTAAAGAAAATAAATTCATATTTTTCAATGTTTGATTTTTACTGTTCATATCAATTTGTAGTTATATGCACAGTTATATTACATTAGTGTATTTGACTGTATTTGAAGCAAATACGGCAAATAAAAGGCTCAAATACAAATTCAAATACAAATATGCAGCTTTTTAAATTCTCAAATACAAATACAAATGCAAATATCCATTTTTGTAAATACAAATACAAATACGTATTTGACCCCATCCCTGATACAGTGCCGCTAATAATTCAAGGTAGTATACAGTATATAGCCAGAAGAGTTGAAACCAGTGATGTAGGACTCGAGACCGGTCTCGAGACCTTTTTTTCTGGTCTCAGTCTCGGTCTCGGGTGCTTAGGTCTCGGTCTCGGGCAAGGTGGTCTCGACTACATCACTGTGATGTTCCTCAAATGCAACGAACACTTATTTTATTTTAAGTAGGCAGTTAATTGCTGAAAAATGTCACAAACTATGAATTTGTGAATAAATTATGAGTAAATTTTGCAATTGTCACTCGATAACCTCTTTAGAATCTTTATTCCTGACTGTGAAATACAGAGCTTAGGAATTAGGCATTACGCAATACTGAATACGTGCAAATATAGCATATGGTCTCGGTTTTGGTCTCGGTCTCGAGACCGGTCTGAGACCTTTTTTCTGGTCTCGAGTGCTTAGGTCTCGGTCTCGGCCACGTAAAAGTTTTATTTCATTTTCAGTCTACACATAAAAAAGAACATAATTATTACCTATAATCTGGATAAAGTAGCTCAATCGAGTTCAAATGAAATATCGACGCCGTAAGTTATAAAACTGGAATCGAAGGATGGCCGCCACCTAAGATCGACTTAACGGCAGATAATAAGGTAAAGAAAAGAGTCCAAGGATGGCACTCGGAAATGAAAAGTGTGGAAGGCAAGCTAGATCGCATCATAGAAGAACTGGCTAGACAAAGATCACGTCTACAGTTCGAAGGTCACCGAAATCACCCACCATCTACTTTGAGGCAATGGCACCCAGAGGAGACAAGCATATTTGATCCGCCTCCTCCCACGTTAGTTTAATTACCGGTAATGACAGACAAGGTTAAAAGGGAATCAACTCGTCAGCCAAGTCTGCACTCCCCAAATCCGATACACAAGGATCCGAAACCGAACGAGAATTCTACACCGAATGATAGTTCTAAGAGCTTTATCGTAACGCCACCACGATACACGCTGCGATCCAAGGGTCCGGTGGATGTGGATCTTAGCTTTTACCCTAAATTTAGAACACTGATTTGACTATAGTAGTGTCGAGGCATAGAAATTTGCGAGATTTCTTCGATAGTCACTTTTGAAGAGTGCACTCGATCTTGTCGGAACGTTAGAAATGATGGGTTTTACAGAGGGAACATTCGCAGAGACCTCATTTGTGTAGCCTAACGAAGGAACGCGAGTATTTTAAAATCACTAAGGAAATGCTCGTTTTAGCGATTGTTTCGATGTGGAAATATAAAAAGGCAACAATATCATTTGTGTATATATCATTTTAAATTTTCGAAATAATGTACACGAGTACTTTCGACAATGAGGCGGGGCATCACAACTAACGCATCGATTTTATCCCACTGTCATCTTAATGAAATGAACGCAATGCAAAACATGATTCTTTATAAATGATTTCACAAATTAGGATCTGATGATACATGTTATTTACCTCTCTTTGGAACTCAAGCAGTATTGTGTAATGCTGTTTAAAAAATGTAAACAGTATTATGTAATACCGTTCGAAGGGTAAAGAGGTAAATTTTGAAGGAGCATACAATTGTAATAATATCTAGTGTTATTAGTGTTATTATCATCATTATCGTTATTATTAATATTGTTAAATTTTATTATTAGTATACGAAAATACCTCAATCACATTAATAGTCTATAGCAGAGTTTTTCAAACTTTTTGAAGCCACGGAACCTTTATTTAAAAAAAAAAAATTCACGGAACCTTGACCAACAGGTAAAATTTTAATGATATACTACAGGGTGTCCCAGAATTAACTATCTATTTCAATGAAATCGGACAAATTTAATAAAAACTGACATAATTTTGTGTTTATTACTAAATTATGATACAAAAACAAAGATTTATAAATCATAAGTCAAAACTTTATTTACTTGAATGTGATAAGCCTTTTTCATCAGTGTCGAACGCAAGATTCTATGAACTGTTGTTTGGATATGTTGAGTCTTCGACCGGCCTTCCTAACCGAAGTTGTTGGTTCATCCTCAAACAATTGTCGTACCTGTTCGGTACTGTTACGTACTGTCCTTGGGCGTCCTCTTCCCACCTCGTCGTGTACGGATCCAGTTCTTTTAAATTTGCTCACAAGTTCACGAATCGCTTTGTCTGTAGGACCGGTTCTGTGGAATCTTCTTGTAAATTTTTCTCTGATTTCATTACATTGCATTCCTTTGATACGGGATGTTACAACAAAGATGCGTTCTTGTGTATTCATTATTAATAGGGTTCTGAAAGAGAATGAAAATAAAACTATGAAAAACTATGAAAAAATTATGAAAATAAAATTATGAAAAAAATTTAGAAATTTATACATTTTTAACACATATTAAACATGATAAACATAAATAAAAGTGTGTTTTTAAAAAATTTGTCCGATTTCATTGAAATAGATAGTTAATTCTGGGACACCCTGTATAAGGCAAATGGTAATAAAATACAATTTATGCTCACTGTAGTTTATTTATGTAATTTATGAAATTTACATATATAGTTATATGAATTTCACAAAAAAAATATATATGTAAGTTTAGAAATTTACAAGAAAAAAAGACAATTTACTTTTATTGACCTATTTATTTTAAATTCCCCTCCCCACTTTACTGTTAGCATAAAAGAAATTATAAGTATAAAAAATATCATGTTATTGCAAGTAGTATCCCCACGTTTGGGGAGAGGAAGTTGGGGTGTTCTGAAATCCTGCCCCTGGAGGCCCCCCCCCTGAAGGCCTTCGCCTCCGTTATAAGGCCTCCCCTTAAGTTCCTAACCCATGTATGGGGCCTCACAGGTCTTAATGAAGGGCACTTGCCTCTTTAGGTCCCCTTGCGGGGCCCCCTTCCTCCTTGAAAAAAAAAAAGGGATTCATCCTCGCCTTCCTTCACGAGAAAAAAAAAAATCCTCCTGTGGGGTTCTTTCACGGTCTTTCATGAGACAAACAAAAACAGACAAACAAACATTCGAGTACTTTTTGTTCCAGCACGTTCCACCAACAATAGAAATGAAAACTTAAAATAAATATCTGAAAGAGGGTTTAATAGACCTAACGAGAGTATGCATCGACCTCAAAACATACAATGACTTGTATTATATTCCAATACCACATTACCTCTTCAAATGTAATTCCATTTTCATATATTAACAAATTTCGAACTTCACAAAAAAACAAATTCAGGTTAAACACGTTTCAAATAAAAAAACAATTTCTTTGTTTAATATTTGTATTATATGACGTTAAATAAAAATATTAAATAAAATTAAAATAAAATTTTATTTTCAATTAAAGGGGTAACTTTTGCTTTTCCTAATTAAAATTAATTTATTCTACACTAATATGAAATGAAGCGAAATGAAATGAATTGAAAAGGCTTATTGGCAGACTATAGCCCATATGATAAATACTGTTAAGCTACATTATGTAGTTAGACTAACATATAAACGTTCAACCAACATAACTATTATTATTTACCTTCACTTAACAGCTTAAACATTATTATTTGTTTATCGTTATATATATATATATATATATATATATACACGGGATGAATTTCACAATTAAGCACGTGAAATGAATGAAAGATGCAGATATATATATATATATATATATATTAAAAAAAATAGTGTTTGGTGCATTCTTAACTAAATTCGTGTTACTAATCATTCATTAACGAATATATTTCATTTATTGACTTTATTCATTACTATATTATTTGATTAAACCAAGGCTAGTGCACGTGGCTTGCCTTGTTTGTTTCCCGAATCTAATTAATAAACGAGCTTTCATAAGGTTGAAATTCTCTTGGTTTGCCTTTTTGTTTTTCAAATCTATCAGAAAACGAGGTTTCATAAGATTCATTTTCCCTTCCTTCGGGAGATCAAGTAGAGTGTGGTCACCCACCGTGGGAAAAAAGGAAAAAAGTCGGTCGAATAGCGGACAGATAAGTTTTATTTAATACTTTTTCTTTACAGATCTTTCGTCGGTAGCTTAATTATATATTCATTTAATATAAAATTGTGTTACAAGAACCTGTTTCTGCGTTTCAAGAACATTTTTGCGGGTTTGCGCAGGTGACGGCACAATAAGCACGCGGTAGACCTACGTTGTAATTTATTAATCTCAAAACGCTCGTTTTTTGTTTTTGTTTTTTAACTAATTAAGAGCATGGCAGCCCCGTCAAGTACTTGCAGTCGCTGTGAAGGGAAATTTGCCGCTTACGCGTTTACAATGGCTAATAATAATGAACAGTTAGTTTGCAGGTGGTGCTCAAGCATGGAAGTCCTGAGGAACGAGTTATAACGTGAGAGGGAGGCTAGAGTGAGGCTTGAAGAAAGCGTGATGCTCCTGACGGCAAAATTAGAATCCCTTGAGACTCCAGTTACGACCCCTCCTGCCTCAGTTTCTACTAATAATATAAATAGTACTAATAGCCCTCTCTCTCCCCCTACTTCCCAACCCTTCGTTCGAGTGCTTAATGGAGCCCCATTGAGAAAACCTAAGACTTGGCTACCAGTAATAACAAACAATAAGTTTTCTGTTTTAGGTTTCGAAGATGCTGATGAACCGGAAATACGACTCGTTGGCGATTCCATTGTTCGAGGGCAGCTCGAGGAATTCTGTGGGAGAAACCCTCGTCGTAGGCGCCGTTACTGCTACCCTGGTGCAAGGGTGGAGGATATAACTAATAGTGTTGACCATTTTACAGACGGTACCTCTGAGGACACAACGTATGTTATTCATGTCGGTACTAATAACGTTTTAAATTCTAGATCGGAAGAACTGCTGGCTAGGTACAGGGACTTACTAGAGCGACTAAAGGAAAAAACTAATAAGATTGTTTTAACAGGTATACTTCCTCGAATTATCCAACGTAGCGATTTCTACAGCAAGGCGACCTATATCAACAATAACCTAAAGTCTCTTTGCCAACAGGAAGGAGTGCATTTTGCGAATTTTTGGAACAGTTTCTACGGCAGGAGGGACTTGTTCCTCGGAGATGGACTTCATCTTAATGACGTTGGAGCTGCGCGTTTAGGAAGACTATTTCATAATACTGTCTCTTCTTTTCAGGCTGCCGTAACTCGAACGGTCCCAGCGTAATTTCCACAAATTTCCCTGCGCTCGCGAAGGTGTCGCAATTACAAACAATTTGAAGGTTCTATCCTTAAATGCTCGTAGCCTACGAAATAAAATAAACGAATTTTTTTCTTTAATTGCTTGTAAAGACTATGATTTAATTGCGATAAATGAATCGTGGCTTAGCACTGAAACACGTGACTTTGTAGGGGAGTATCAAATTAGAGGTTATAGACTTTTTGTTAAAAACAGAATAGGTAGGCGAGGAGGCGGTGTTATGTTGTATATCAAAGATAATATTGCGAACGTTATAGAAGTAAAGCACACAATTCCAGAACCGATAGATTCGACTATAGCAGAACTTAAATTGAACGATTTCAAACTTGTTGTTGCGGTTATATATAGGCCCCCTAATCAAACAGCTGATACGGACGAAGCGTTATATCGTGAACTAAAGAGAATAATAGGTAGTGAGCAGGCTTTAGTTATGGGTGACTTTAATTGCGCCAACGTGAATTACGATACAATGCAGGGAGACGCGGAAGGTAATCGTTTAGTTAATTTTCTCGAGGATAGCTTTCTTATTCAAAAGGTTGGGGAACCTACGAGGTTGGACAGTATTTTAGATTTAGTAATAACTACGGATGATAGGCTAATCACTGATCTTCAAGTAATAGAACCGTTAAGCAATAGCGATCACAATATGGTAGAGTTTGTCCTCTCAGTAAGTCACTCGAAACCAGCTAACTCGACTAAAATTCCTAACTTCCAGCACGCAGACTTTTGTAAATTTCGAAATAAATTGTCACACGTCAATTGGGAAAACGTAATGGGGATCTCCAACGCAAAACTAATGTGGGAATCGTTTGAAACAGTATTTAGGACTATAAATGAGGAATGTGTACCGTACAAAATTAAGCGTGCGAAAGTAAACAACAAGCCCTTGTGGTTTACTTCTAGAGTAGGAGACATTATAAAGAGTAGAGATAGGGCTTATAGGCTACATAAGTGCGATAAAGACAATTTGTGGTTACGAAACAACTACATATCTCTAAGGCGTGAAGCGAAAAGTGTAATAAAAAAGTCCAAGCGCGAATTTGAAATCTCCATAGCTCGTGACGGTAAAGAAAACCCCAAGCGATTCTTTCAATACGTCAACAATAGAAATCCAGTAAAAAGTGTCTTGGGGCCGTTGAAAAATGTTAACGGAGATCTAGTTTCTGAAAACAAGGAAATGGCTACCTTGCTAAACGAATTTTTTACGTCAGTTTTTACTATAGAAGATGTAACGAATATCCCTACGGTCATAGACATAATACCTTTTGATAATGGTAATATTTTGGATAATATTGTGGTTAGTGAAGGGAGGTAATGCGCTATATTGATAAAATGAAAATGCGTAAATCACCGGGGCCGGATTCCATATATCCCATACAACTAAAAGAATTAAAAGATAGCATTGTTGTGCCGCTAACAAAGATTTTTAATGCGTCTATTTCTGAGGGGTGCGTACCAGATAATTTCAAGTTAGCAAACGTAACACCTATCTTTAAGAAAGGCGATAAAGGTGCGGCGGGAAATTATAGGCCAATCAGTTTAACGTCTGTTGTAGGTAAGCTACTGGAATCAATAATTAGGGATCGTATAGTCGAACACTTAGAATTGCATAACTTAGTTAGAAATACGCAGCACGGTTTTAGGCGAAACAAATCTTGCTTAACTAATCTTTTAGAATTTTTTCAAAGCGTGGTTGACGTTTACGATAGTCATCGGGCGGTTGATGTAGTGTATTTAGATTTTCAAAAAGCGTTTGACACCGTACCGCACAAAAGACTCATTGAAAAAACTAAGGCTCATGGAATCAGGGGTGTAGTAATAAATTGGATAGAAGAGTGGTTGCGAGGTAGGAAACAGAGGGTGGTCGTTGATGGAGCGGAGTCGTGTTGGGCTAATGTAGCGAGTGGCGTTCCTCAGGGTTCTGTATTGGGCCCCTTGCTTTTTCTTATATATATTAACGATTTAGATGTCGGCCTAGTCAGTACAGTTTCAAAGTTTGCGGATGACACGAAGCTGGGTGGTAGGGCGATTAATGACGAAGATAGAGGTAAAATCCAGGAAGATCTGAATAAAATCGTTGATTGGTCAGTCACATGGCAAATGAGATTTAACGTCGATAAGTGCAAAATTTTACATATAGGTTCGCGTAACGGTAATTTTGCGTATAGTATGTCAGGGAAGGAGTTAACAAGCGTAGAGCAGGAAAAAGATTTAGGAGTTATAGTCACTGGTGATTTAAAAGTAGCGAAACAAAGTACAGCAGCGGTCAATAAAGCGAACAAAGTGTTAGGTTTTATAGCTCGGAATTTTGAGTACAAATCGCGCGATATTATAGTTCCTCTTTATAAATCATTAGTTAGACCCCATTTGGAGTACGCGATCCAATTTTGGAATCCGCATATGCGAAAAGATATAGACAAACTCGAAAGAGTTCAAAGACGAGCAACTAAGATGATTCCGTCGCTTAGGTCAAAGTCGTACGAGGATAGGCTTAAGGAGTTAAAATTGACTACACTCGAGACTAGGAGGCTAAGGGGTGATCTAATCCAGGTTTTCAAAATTATGAATGGGTTCGATAACGTAGATAGAGATAGCTTTTTCGAAATATCTCAATATAATAGGACTAGAAATAACGGGTGTAAGTTGACAAGTAGAAGGTTCGAGACAGCAGTTGCCAAAAACTTTTTTACGCATAGAATAGTAAATAGGTGGAATAGTTTGCCGGTAGAAGTAATTAGTAGCACGTCTATAAACATGTTTAAAAATCGATTAGACGCATATGTTGATAGATTGGGTATAGTTTAAGGTAGTAAAATTAAGGCTTTGTGGTTCGGAACCCACGTAAAATTGTAGGTCCCCTCCGCCACCACGGAGGACATGCACAATACACAATTACGAACACAGTTAGGTAGACCAGCCATGAGTGGATCCTAGGGTCTTTGTTGGTCTGAAACATTATAACATTATAACATAACATATATTATATATATATATATATATATATATATATATATATATATATATATATATAAATATATATATATATACACATTTAACTGCAATGACCACGCAGTATATTAATGTATAGAAACGACATAAGTATAGAGGAGTGTTCTGCACACGAGGAAGAGAAATAACGAACAAATGAAAAATGAGGTGACCGCCCGGGAATCGAACCCAGGATCTTCCGATTGCCGGTCAGATATGCTACCACTACACCACGGGCCTCGATCAGTCAGAAGTCGTAATTCTCCTACATAGGGCAGGAACCAATGCCTTGAGAGGGCACCCTCGCAAATCGTGAATATGTACATTTAACTGCAATGACCACGCAGTATATTAATGTATAGAAACGACGTAAGTATAGAGGAGTGTTCTGCACACGAGGAAGAGAAATAACGAACAAATGAAAAATGAGGTGACCGCCCTGGAATCGAACCCAGGATCTTCCGATTGCCGGTCAGATATGCACCACTACACCACGGGCCTCGATCAGTCAGAAGTCGTAATTCTCCTACATAGGGCAGAAACCAATGCCTTGAGAGGGCACCCTCGCAAATCGTGAATATGTACATTTAACTGCAATGACCACGCAGTATATTAATGTATAGAAACGACGTAAGTATAGAGGAGTGTTCTGCACACGAGGAAGAGAAATAACGAACAAATGAAAAATGAGTGACCGCCCGGGAATCGAACCAGGATCTTCCGATTGCCGGTCAGATATGCTACCACTACACCACGGGCCTCGATCAGTCAGAAGTCGTAATTCTCCTACATAGGCAGAAACCAATGCCTTGAGAGGGCACCCTCGCAAATCGTGAATATGTACATTTAACTGCAATGACCACGCAGTATATTAATGTATAGAAACGACGTAAGTATAGAGGAGTGTTCTGCACACGAGGTCATTTTTCATTTGTTCGTTATTTCTCTTCCTCGTGTGCAGAACACCTCCTCTATACTTACGTCGTTTCTTATACATTAATATACTGCGTGGTCATTGCAGTTAAATGTACATATCACGATTGCGAGGGTGCCCTCTCAAGGCATTGGTTTCTGCCATATGCAGGAGAATTACGACTTCTGGACTGATCGAGGCCCGTGGTGTAGTGGTAGCATATCTGACCGGCAATCGGAAGATCTTGGGTTCGATTCCCGGGCGGTCCACCTCATTTTTATTTGTTCGTTATTTCTCTTCCTCGTGTGCAGAACACTCCTCTATACTTACGTCGTTTCTATACATTAATATACTGCGTGGTCATTGCAGTTAAATGTACATATTCACGATTTGCGAGGGTGCCCTCTCAAGGCATTGGTTTCTGCCCTATGTAGGAGAATTACGACTTCTGACTGATGCGAGGCCGTGGTGTAGTGGTAGCATATCTGACCGACAATCGGAAGATCCTGGGTTCGATTCCCGGGCGGTCACCTCATTTTTCATTTGTTCGTTATTTCTCTTCCTCGTGTGCAGAACACACCTCTATACTTACGTCGTTTCATACATTAATATACGGCGTGGTCATTGCAGTTAAATGTACATATTCACGATTTGTCGAGGGTGCCCTCTCAAGGCATTGGTTTCTGCCCTATGTAGGAGAATTACGACTTCTGATGATCGAGGCCCGTGGTGTAGTGGTAGCATATCTGACCGGCAATCGGAAGATCCTGGTTCGATTCCCGGGCGGTCACCTCATTTTTCATTGTTCGTATTTCTCTTCCTCGTGTGCAGAACACTCCTCTATACTTACATCGTTTCTCTATACATTAATATACTGCGTGGTCATTGCAGTTAAATGTACATATCACGATTTGCGAGGGTGCCCTCTCAAGGCATTGGTTTCTGCCCTATGTAGGAGAATTACGACTTCTGACTGATCGAGGCCCGTGGTGTAGTGGTAGCATATCTGACCGACAATCGGAAGATCCTGGTTCGATTCCCGGGCGGTCACCTCATTTTTCATTTGTTTCGTTATTTTTTCTTCCTCGTTTGCAGAACACTCCTCTATACTTACGTCTTTCTATACATTAATATACGGCGTGGTCATTGCAGTTAAATGTACATATTCACGATTTGCGAGGGTGCCCTCTCAAGGTATTGGTTTCTGCCCTATGTAGGAGAATTACGACTTCTGACTGATCGAGGCCCGTGGTGTAGTGGTAGCATATCTGACCGGCAATCGGAAGATCCTGGGTTCGATTCCCGGGCGGTCACCTCATTTTTTCATTTGTTTCGTTATTTCTCTTCCTCGTGTGCAGAACACTCCTCTATACTTACGTCGTTTCTATACATTAATATACTGCGTGGTCATTGCAGTTAAATGTACATATTCACGATTTGCGGGGGTGCCTCTCAAGGCATTGGTTTCTGCCCTATGTAGGAGAATTACGACTTCTGACTGATCGAGGCCCGTGGTGTAGTGGTTGCATATCTGACCGGCAATCGGAAGATCCTGGGTTCGATTCCAGGGCGGTCACCTCATTTTTCATTTGTTCGTTATTTCTCTTCCTCGTGTGCAGAACACTCCTCTATACGTACGTCGTTTCTATATATATATATATATCGTAAATATATACTGTATATTTGATAAGTTTACTGATTGAATGTACAGTAGCTGCATATTTCTTTCTTAAGTACGTTAATCATAATTGGCAGCTCAGTTCATAATCCTACCAGATTTTCCAAACTAATTAATAATAAAATTTTTTAAACGTATGTAATTTTTCTAGTGATTTATCTGTAACGAGAAATATTTATTATTATTATTATTGTTACCAATTAATGACTATAAATTACACAGGCCTGCGAGTGAGAACTTTGTAATAGAGATTTTCTTACTAATAACTGATTTTATATGACTCAATTACATTTGAAATGAAATTAAAAGGTTTATTGGCAGACTATAGTCCATATGACAAAAACTATTATTAAGGTACGTTATGCAGTTAGACTAACATATAAGCGTTTAACCAACATAACTATTATTATTTACCTTCAATTACCATCTTAAACATTATTATTTGTTTATCGTTATTATATATATATATGATGAATTTCACAATTAAGCACGTGAAACGAATGAATGCAATTTATACAGTGCCCGCGAAAAGTATCCGATCACCCTGGAAATTTGTATTTTTTACATAAAAAACAATGTTTAAATGTATACTAACCTTATATTAGTATTTTGTCATCTGTCCTTTGGTTTTGGATGACTTTTTATCTAGACGTTTTGGCATGGATTTCAATCAAGTTTAGACAAACTTCCACTGATATTTCCTTGCACCAT